>CAXITT010000402.1:406601-463099 GCA_964033795.1 Lymnaea stagnalis | reverse complement strand
AAAAAACAAACAAAAAAAAAAAAAAAAAAAAAAAGAACAAAACACTTTAGTAAAAGTAGTAGAATGAAGCTGAAAGCGATTTATTTCCCTTCCGAATCTGTTATGGAGCATTAAGTATATTTAAAGACGCACACACACAAAACTAATACTGTATGGTGTATCCAGTGGCATAGCTAGGGTTGGTGTCACCCGGTGCGGTCCGCACCCTCTAGCTACGCCACTGGGTGTATCACACTGCCGTCAGTCCTCCAGCAAAGGAACCAAGAGATACCCGTGGTATCATCGCGTAAAGATCTTTACATTATCATATTAATATTTCCTAATTTGGAAATTGATTGATTTTTTTCCCTCAAATAAAACACGTGTCCTCTTTCTCTTTTGATTGGAATTCATCTTTAAAAAGAGGGGCATTCAGCCTCATCGTTGATTTTGGAACCAGTATTCAAGAAAGATGAAAAAATTATTATACAGTGTAAATAAATAGGCGAAGTGGCATCGACCGCTACCATAGTAACCAATGTTTATATATTTTTGTATCCACCAATGCTTTGCATGGCGTTTTCCAGTTTTAGCATTAATATATTCCATTATAATATATCTGTCTAATTAATTCTATATAATAACAAAGAATGATACGAATTGTTTTTACAGTGTGGGCTGTCTTAACATGAACTTTGGAAAAGCCACGGCCACCAATCTATCACAATTGGACAAAATACGAGAACCCTGGGCCACCATTCTATCATAGTAGGACAAAATACGAGAACCCTGGGCCACCATTCTATCACAGTAGGACAAAACACGAGAACCCTCGGCCACCATTCTATCACAGTAGGACAAAATACGAGACCCCTGGGCCACCATTCTATCACAGTAGGACAAAATACGAGAACCCTGGGCCACCATTCTATCACAGTAGGACAGAACACGAGACCCCTGGGCCACCATTCTATCACAGTAGGGCAAAATACGAGACCCCTGGGCCACCATGACAAAACACGAAAGCCCTGGGCCACCATTCTATCACAAGTGGACAAAACACGAAAGCCTTACAGTTGCAAAATGACACTTTAATCTCCTTCTTCGGTTTGAACGTTCCCTTGACCGATGCCCCTTCGACCTGGCTCATCTTCCCGTAGGCGACCTGTCAGAGCAAACATGAACACAACTGAGCATGACGCGAGGAGCAGTGACACATGCGAACGTGCCGCCACAATAGCTTGACGACACGGGAGCGGTGGCGTAGACGTAGAAAGAGTCAGTGCCATCTGGGGGGCCGGTCCAGATTTTTTTACCCCACCCCTTCCCCCGCGCCCCCCCCCCCAAAAAAAAGCCAATCCAGTGAACAAATTCCGCCCCGATCCTCCGACCCAACTACCTTCCTACGCCACTGCACAGAAGACCTTATTGACTTAACCCATTGCTGCAAACAGAAGTTAAACGGGACGGAAACTACGGAGTTCGCATCAGTCAGCAGATCTGGTGGTAACAAGACTGATGTCATGATGGGATAGGATCACTACATATAAAGATGTTGTCAGTTCCTAAAAACAGTGTGGATGAAAGGAGGCACATCAGCCGGTCGTCGTTGCCAGTTCCTAGAAACAGTCACGATGAAGGGAGGCGCGCCAGCTGGTCGTTATCAGCTCCTAAAAACAGTGACGATGAAGGGAGGTGCGCCAGCCTCCCTGGAGATGTGTTACCCAGTGGTCTTTAGCGATCTGACTGCTGCTCCGCCAGTCGGCCTCAAATTGGTTTCAACTCCAAAAGACATGGTTCTTGACAAGAAATGTGGCTCTCAAAAAATGTGTAATCGTCCGGCTGTTGATTTTATGGTTCTTTTGACTAATGAGTTTGCCGACCACTGAGTTGACCTATTACCCTTAAATAAGCAACAAAGCAGACCCGTTGCTGTTGGTAACGGTGAAAAGCACTCTCGGGAAGAGATGACAGAAGGCTCATATCATACAGTCTGTAGATTATTAGAATGAATCGGGGTGGAGCTTTTGAGCGGACACCATCCTTGCTGTATGTCACATAATTCTTTGACTGGCCAGTTCAAAACGTACCAGATCAGAGGCGTAGCGAAAAAGGGGGGGGGGACAGGGGGAAGGACAGATTCCCCGGGCGCCAAACACTCTAGCTACGCCTCTGTACCAAACCGAGCAGCTTCCCGAGCGGGAAGACAACCAGGGCTCGTATTAAAAATATATCAAACTGGTCCCGCTTTGCTCTCACTGGATAGTTAGAACATTTAGATTCGTAATACTGTATTGGCAATATTTATATACCCATTGTATATGCAGGGAGTTTTACACCCTAGCGATAATTTAAAAATTATATTATATTGTTCACATACATCCCTATGATATTTAGTCCCTTTTAGTTAGCTTCAGAACCGACCTACGGTTGATGGCGCCCCGAGCAAACTTATCTTTGGCACCCCTTTTAAGTAAATCATACAATCGTTGCAGGGAAAGGGGATTGAGTAATGAGTTTATTACCTAGGTTGTTTAAAAAACAACACCATAAAAAAAATATATATTGTTTTTCTTAACTTGTTTTTGGGCAGTATGAACAATTAGCCTACGGTGGGCAATATGAACAATTATCCTACCGTGGGCAGTATGAACAATTAGCCTACGGTGGGCATTGTGATCAATTAGCCTACGGTGGGCAGTGTGAACAATTATCCTACCGTGGGCAGTATAAACAATTAGCCTACGGTGGGCAGTATGAGCAATAGCCTAAGGTGGGCAGTGTGATCAATTAGCCTACGGTGGGCAGCATGATCAATTAGCCTACGGTGGGAAGTATGAACAATTAGCCTACGGTGTGCAGTATGAACAATTAGCCTACGGTGTGCAGTATGAACAATTAGCCTATGGTGTGCAGTATGAACAATTAGCCTACGGTGTGCAGTATGAACAATTAGCCTACGGTGTGCAGTATGAACAATTAGCCTACGGTGGGCAGTATGAACAGTTGACCTACCGATGACATTTTCTTCCTAGCCTTTAGATCAGCCAATCTGTTATTGCACTTTTTCTTCCATGGGGGCCCACACGCAATGATTTTTTCCTATTTTTGGAAGATATTGATGGTGTCCTTAGAATATGACACCCCGGGCAGCTGCCCGAGTTGCCGGTACCTTGAGCCGGCCCCAAATAGCTCGACAGTCATTTAGCGCTTTAAAACAGGTATCATGGCACTCCCACCACACTCCATTTAACCCTGGCAGCCCCCAGTCACCTTAAAGTCCCTGGACAAACAAGGGCAGTGGTAGGGCGCCTTGTTCAACGTTGTGAATGGTGACGCCTCCTTCAGATGCAGCTCCTGCAGGCGCCCCATTGTCGAGAAGGCTGCTCGCCACGCCATGGCCTCGTATTCGAATAGATCCGCGCTGATCAGTCCCTTCATGGGCTGAACACGAGGACTGAATTTGTAACATCGTATCTCGACGGCCCTGGATTTGGGGAAATGCGTTTTATTTAGGAAAGGAAACGGATTTTCCTGGTTACTATTTAAAAAAAAAAATTCAGTATAAAAAAAAAAAAAAAAAAATTCATTCAAAACCAAAATTGTATTTTTGGGAAAACCCTTTCTTATTTATAATATAAAACACATGCCACGCCAATAGCAAGATGTTTTTTTTTTTTTTTATTTAAAAAGAAATAATCTTAGATTACATCTAATAAAACTTCCCACTATGATTTGAAACATGCTAGGTAATTATGAAATACAAGGCGTTGTAAATTTAATTAAATTTAGAAGTATGTAAAGGGAATCATGTGACAACGGTATAATAAACAGTTTAACAAATGCATGTAATCATGTAGCCCACTTTGTATTTCTTGTTTTAGACTTGCCCATAAATAATGTCGATTAAAACACAACCTAATGTAGCACACGTTTGAAGTCATTGATTTAAGAATAATATTAAAAATGAAAACACAATGGGCTTAAATCCTATCAGGTTCACTACATCCTATTAGGTTCAATAACCCTTCAGTTTGTAGAGACCCTTGCACAGTAGAGACCTTTGTGTAGTAGAGACCTTTTATCCGTGCATGTCTAGAACATTTGTTTGAAAGGTCTTCTGTAGAGGCATCAAGATTGAAACATGTGACCACCAGGAGACACCACGTTGTGTCAATCATAAATCCTCCGAACGTAAAAGAGACCCCACCAATTTAAGTTAGTCCCATTTACCAACTGTTTGANCCCCCCCCCCTAGCTCGCCAACCCACACACACACCCCTATTACTAGATTCCCCCATGTCGATACAACCATGACGATGACCAATCCCCCCCCCCTAGCTCGCCAACCCACACACACACCACTATTTCTAGATTCACCCATGTCGATACAACCAAGACGACGGCCCACCTGCTGGAACTGTTAGCCGATGTCGTTGATCTAAATACCCCTGATAGTGAGTTCAAGTTGGACTTGATCAGCTTTGGTTTTCTTCCTGTACAAAAAATAAATAAAAATATCCTAATAAAACCATTGTACAAGTAATGAAAGTTGATCAAATGCTGTAAATCAGCACAAAACACAATGGACTAACTTTGAAAATATGGTCTTTATTGTAATATTGAACTCTTTAAAAATCATTTTGTAAGGGTGCGCACTTCTCTTGGTGTATTTTTACAACTTATATTTTGTCCCAGTCTTCGCATTTACTATGTAATCCTTTCCTTTTTTCCCCCTCTATTTAAAAAAAAATAATAATAATTCTTGTGGCAAAATCATAAATCGTGATTTATAATTTATCCGTCCGTGGCACACACACACACACACAAACGCTTATCCCCTCATTTCAATTCGAGCGCTCCCAAAGTTTCGGTATCCCCAGTGGCGTAGCTGGTGTCACGGGCCCGGGCATGGGTAGCACCCAGTGAGGGGGCTCCTTTAAATGATACAACGAGGTCATGGGAAGGCATTGTCCACAGCGTGCACGTGTAGCCCAGATGTCAGCCCCGTCCCCTTCAAACCGCTCTGCCCGCCAATTAGTGAGATCGTTCAATACTCACCAGTGAAGGACCCAAACCTTGCTCTGGTTAGGGAAGGCATTTTGTGCTTTGAAGCTGGAGAGCAAACAGAACACGAATATAACAAATGGAAGCTTACCCAATCATTGCACACGCGGTTATTCTTATAGCATTGCACATACGGGTATTCTTATAGCATTGCACATACGGGTATTCTTATAAGCATTGCACATACGGGTATTCTTATAAGCATTGCACACGCGGTTATTCTTATAAGCATTGCACATACGGGTATTCTTATAGCATTGCACATACGGGTATTCTTATAAGCATTGCACATACGGGTATTCTTATAAGCATTGCACACGCGGTTATTCTTATAAGCATTGCACATACGGGTATTCTTATAGCATTGCACATACGGGTATTCTTACAGCATTGCACATACGGATATTCTTATAGCATTGCACATACGGGTATTCTTATAACATTGCACATACGGGTATTCTTATAGCATTGCACATACGGGTATTCTTATAGCATTGGTCATACGGGTATTCTTATAGCATTGCACATACGGGTATTCTTATAGCATTGCACATACGGGTATTCTTATAGCATTGCACATACGGGTATTCTTATAGCATTGCACATACGGGTATTCTTATAGTATTACACATACGGGTATTCTTATAGCATTGCACATACGGGTATTCTTATAGCATTGCACATACGGTATTCTTATAGCATTGCACATACGGGTATTCTTATAGCATTGCACATTCGGGTATTCTAATGTCATTGTACATACGGGTATTCTTAAATCATTGCATATAAGGGTATTCTTATATCATTTTTAACACGGGTATTCTTATACCTGACTTGATTTGTTCCCTGAAACTGCAGAGTTTTTTGTTGTTTTTTTTTTTCGTTTTTTTTTTTTGGTGGTTTTTTTTTCCTTTTTTTTTTTTTTTTAGACTTTGCTCGGACTCTTTTTGTGTCTTTTGTTTTTGTATTTTATGTGAGGGCCCTGTTTTTTTTTTTTTTTTTTTTTTTTTTTTTTTTTTTTTTTGTTTTTTTTTTTTTCTTTTTTTTTTTTTTGTTAAGACATGGCTCGGAATCTTTTGGAGTCTTTTGTTTGAGTATTTAATGAGAGAGCCATGTTTTAGTATTTAGTGAGAGAGCCATGATTTAGTATTTAGAGAGAGAGCCATGTTTTAGTATTTAGTGAGAGATCCATGTTTTAGTATTAGTGAGAGAGCCATGTTTTAGTATTTAGTGAGAGAGCCATGTTTTAGTATTTAGTGAGAGAGCCATGTTTTAGTATTTAGTGAGAGTGCCATGTTTTAGTATTTAGTGAGAGATTTTAGTATTTAGTGAGAGAGCCATGTTTTAGTATTTAGTGAGAGAGCCATGTTTTAGTATTTAGTGAGAGAGCCATGTTTTAGTATTTAGTGAGAGAGCCATGTTTTAGTATTTAGTGAGAGAGCCATGTTTTAGTTTTTAGTGAGAGAGCCACAAGACGCAAGAAACCTCGAATCTTAAACAATACAATATACATAAGTGATTTTTTTTTACAAACAAATCGATTGCCAATCCATTTTAAGGATATAAATGAGCTGGTACACATAAGCTGGTACTATTGAGCTTGGTACAAATTAGCTGGGTAAAACTGAGCTGGTACACATGAGCTGGGTACAAATCAGCTGGGCACAACTGAGCTGGTAAACATGAGCCGGGTACAAATGCGCTGGGCACAACTGAGCTGAGTACAAATAAGCTGGGTGCAACTGAGCCGGGTACAACTAAGCTGGGTACAAACGAGCTGGTGCACATGAGCCGGGTACAAATGAAATGGGAGCAAATGAGCTGGTACACATAAGCTGGGTAAAAATGAGCTAGGTACGACTAAGCTGGGTAAAATGAACTGGGTACAACTGAGCTGGGTACAAATCAGCTGGGTACAACTGAACTGGGTACAAATGAGCTGGGTGCAAATAAGCTGGTACACATGAACCGGATACAAATGAGCTGTGTGCAAATGAGCTGGTACACATAAGCTGGGTACAAAAAGCTGGTACACATGAGCTGGGTACAAATGAGCTGGTTACAAATGAGCTGGGTACAACTGAGCTGGGTACAAATAAGCTGGGTGCAACTGAGCCGGGTACAACTAAGGTGGGTACACTTGAGCTGGTACACATGAGCCGGGTACAAATGAGCTGGGTGCAAATGAGGTGGGTACAAATGAGCCGGATACAACTGAGGTGGGTACAACTGAGCTGGGTACACATGAGCTGTACACATGAGGCGGGTACAAATGAGCTGGGTGCAAATGAGCTGGTACACATAAGCTGGTACACATAAGCTAGGTACAACTGAGCTGGGTTGAAATTAGCAGGATGGGTACAACTGAGCTGGGTGCAACTGAACTGGGTACAAATGAGTTGGGTATAAATGAGCTGGGTAAAACTGAGCTGGGTGCAAATAAACTAGGTACAAATGAACTGGGTACAAATGAGTTGGGTACAAATGAGCTGGGTATAAATAAGCTGGGTAAAACTGAGCTGGGTACAAATGAGCTAGGTACAAATGAGCTGGGTACAAATAAGTAGGGTACAACTAAGCTGGGTACAAACGAGCTGGTACAACTGAGCTGGGTACACATGCAAATGAGCTGGTACAGATACGCTATTTACAAGTGAGCTGGGTACAAATGAGCTGGGTACAAGTGAGCTGGGAGCAAATGAGCTGGTACACATAAGCTGGGTACAAATGAGCTAGGTACGACTAAGCTGGGTAAAATGAACTGGGTACAAATGAGCTGGTACACATAAGCTGATAAACATAAGCTAGGTACAACTGAGCTGGGTTGAAATTAGCAGGATGGGTACAACTGAGCTGGGTGCAACTGAACTGGGTACAAATGAGTTGGGTATAAATGAGCTGGGTAAAACTGAGCTGGGTGCAAATAAGCTAGGTACAAATAAACTGGGTACAAATGAGTTGGGTACAAATGAGCTGGGTATAAATAAGCTGGGTAAAACTGAGCTGGGTACAAATGAGCTAGGTACAAATGAGCTGGGTACAAATAAGCAGGGTACAACTACGCTGGGTACAAACGAGCTGGTACAACTGAGCTGGGTACACATGAACCGGATAAAAATGAGCTGTGTGCAAATGAGCTGGTACAGATAAGCTATTTACAAGTGAGCTGGGTACAAATGAGCTGGGTACAAGTGAGCTGGGTACAAATGAGCTGGGTGCAAGTGAGCTGGGTACAAGTGAGCTGGGTACAAGTGAGCTGGGTGCAAGTGAGCTGGGTACAAGTGAGCTGGGTACAAGTGAGCTGGGTACAAGTGAGCTGGGTACAAGTGAGCTGGGTGCAAGTGAGCTGGGTGCAAGTGAGCTGGGTACAAGTGAGCTGGGTGCAAGTGAGCTGGGTACAAGTGAGCTGGGTGCAAGTGAGCTGGGTACAAGTGAGCTGGGTACAAGTGAGCTGGGTAAAACTGAAAAAAAAAAAAAATCAATATAAGCGTCCCCGTCCTCCACTGTTATTTTTCAAAATTTAAAAAAAAAATGAATTGCAACTATACATTATAGAAGAAATAATCATTCAAAAAATTAATTAATAACATGAAAACTACTGTGTCCTCAGTCTTTTCTTGTTCCCTTGTCACCCCCCCCACACACACACACATACACACACACACACACACGCACACTTTTAGTCGCCAAGTCTCCTATAGATTCGCGGAGAGCCGACAATCACACCAGACAACTTTTCCATCTAGAGTAGGACATCAATGAATATCAGTGTCAGTATGGGCAAGCAGCGATCATTTTCTCAACACCAATTCTAAAAATAATGAAACCCATCTTCAAGGCAGACGTATACATACCTGCCCCAGTTCTTTTGGACATTTTCCCTTTAAAAAAAATATTTGGTTAATTTTGGGAAGAAAAAAATTATTTTTGTACGAATCCGATTCCGCAAGGCAAGTCTACTATTACTAATAAGTTCAAATCACGGCGTCCTGTCTTTAGATGGGGGGGCTAGGAAACCTGCGGCTGTTAAATTGCATTTAAAAAAAAAGACGAAACTATGGTGACTTCCCGGGTCCTAGACTAAAATATGCTAGCGACGTTTTGCTCTAAACATTCCCTGAACGTCTCTCATCTGTTCTTCCCTCTTCATAAGCTGGAGTTACATCATCTGGGCGCGTTTTTAAACCAAAAATATAATATGTTTCAAGCCCTAAATTATTTCATGGTATGAGAATAATTTTGTTAAAGCATTTGTTTGTGTTGGTGCAACGTAGTGTTTTTGGTTTTTTTTTCGGGAATTTCGTTTTTCTTGACTTGGTGCGCATCTATGGCCACTGTTGCTTTCAGACAAGGTGCTGGGGGGGAGGGAGGGGGGGTCAGATTTTCTGGAGGACAGTACCAGTGGCATCGAAATGTGTATGAAAAAGGAGGCTCGCCCACGAGGGGGGGGGAGCAGTTTTTTTCCGTTTTATAGAGGGTTGACAGTTTCGGCCTACTGCAGAGTTTTTATGATGTAATAAGCGGGGGTGGGAAGGGTGCTAACTTATTGTTGCTTTCAGACAAGGTGCTGGGGGGGAGGGAGGGGGGGTCAGATTTTCTGGAGGACAGTACCAGTGGCATCGAAATGTGTATGAAAAAGGAGGCTCGCCCACGAGGGGGGGGGGAGCAGTTTTTTTCCGTTTTATAGAGGGTTGACAGTTTCGGCCTACTGCAGAGTTTTTATGATGTAATAAGCGGGGGTGGGAAGGGTGCTAACTTATTGTCCCGCCTTGCCCTGCTGCGCCACTGGGCGACCAGGATCACACCGAGAATAAATTTTGGAGGGATCCTAGAAATGTTTTGATAACTTAAAAATCAAGGGTGCAGATTGGCGTATACCTGAAATCATTGTTTCTTTCAGAAAATTTTATCCAGTGGGTGGGGGGGGGAGGGGGGCATCTATCAGCGTGAAAAGTATGCATTTTGGCGTACGTATCCTAATGTTACTGTGGTTGTGGCTATCCCCAGGGTATTCTTTTGTCTCCAACTTAGTTCCGCCTTCGTACTGTCACGTTGATCAGCTTTGGGGGGGGGGGGGGGGGTCGCAGCCTCGAGCGAATGAGGGGGGGAGGGGAGGGGGCTATTGAACCCTTCCACAGAAATGTTAAGAAAAAATAAAAATACTGTAAAGCTATCTAGATATGCTTTAAAGTTTAAACACATCGGATCATTAAATGGATTGAGCATGGCGATATTCTATTGGTTTAACCATTTCAATAACTTTTTTAAATTTAAAAAAAAAAAATTATATTATTTTAAAAATGTATTATATATTCTCTTTTATTTTTTGACATATATTGCTTCGGGTGGGAGGGGGGGGATTGAGTCTCTCCAGGGGCAGTGCCCCCCACCCCCGGAGATTTGCCTGAAATAAACACCGTCTATGACGGATGCAGAAAAAAAGGACAGGGTGCCATATAATTATTATTATTATTTTTATTATTATTATTATTATTAAAGTGGTCTTATATAGTCTTATATTGTCTTATATATTCGTATATAGTCTTATCTAGTCTTATATTGTCTTATATAGTCTTATATTGACTTGTATAGTCTTAGATATACCAGAAATCACCCATCACAGTGATGTTATGTCGATTGTTTTTCTGACTGGGTGTGACATTAACAATATATATATATAAATACTTTCAATGTTGTATATTTACTTCGATCTTGTTCGAGCGTTTCTGTGTTTAAGGCAAAATAAAATTAATTTTTGAAGGGGAAAATAAAGTCAATATGGAACGTGCTCTAGCCAATAGTTGACCCATTTATATACATGTAACCGTTTCTTAATAAATCACGTACAATGACATAAATGCAAACAGAAGTGCATATAAAGGATCTATAAAAAAAACTACATATTATTTTTAAAAATTATATTGTTATAAATTGGGGCTTAACCATGTGCGTTTTTTTACACCGGGTCCGGGTATCACATGCGTCCTAGTGTAACAAAAAAGAGTTAACTTCTCATTTTCTATAAACAATAGGCGTACAGTCGGTCCTACACACCATCTGCCGGCCTTTAAACAGTTGGCCTCTAGATCGTCCTACACCCCATCTGCCGGCCTTTAAACAGTAGGCCTACAGATCGTCCTACACACCATCTGCCGGCCTTTAAACAGTGGTCCTACAAGACAGTCCTACACCCTACCTGCCGGCCTTTAAGCAATAATCCTACAGTTAGTCCTACACCATACCAGTGGCTCTTTATTGATTTATACCTATATGGAAAAAAAATCAAACTTTTTACCCGATTTCAACCGTCATGCATGACGCTCGCTGCGTGACATCATCCCCCCACCCCCCAACTCAGTAATATTAATATGAAACATGTCGAGTAAGGGGAGGTACTGTTGTGAAGAGGAAGCAGGACACACCAGAAGAAAAATATATATAAGAGGTTATACGCTTTAAATTAGCTTTTATTTTGCTGTATGCTTGTCTGGGTCAAATCTTGTAACTCAATTTTCAAGCTGTTCCCTTTACCGGATCGACAGGAAATGGTGCATGGCTACTTCATCCCGGTGATAATACAAGCGTACATGATCAGTAGGTCAGCAATTACCTCCAACGACCCTTGGGTGACCTTTGTTGGTCAAATCTTGCATCTCAATTTTGACCCACTTCCTGATCTCCAAATGAGCCAATGAGCTGAAACTTGGTAGACCCCCCCCCCCCCCCCCCGCCCACCCAACCAACCCCTATGACAATGCAACCAGGCAATACGTAATTATATATAAATGATAATAAATACTGAAACGTACAAAATATTTTTTGAGACACATCAGGATTTTCTTACAATTAATCATGTCTACGGAAAAGCTACAAGAAATAACAACTTAAGATACGATACAAGGATAGAATAACAAACGTGGAAGTAAATTCTATTTTGGTATGCTGGCAAAACCGACCGACTGTGTCCTAAAAATGAGGTGTGTCTAAAAAGTAGGTCGCCAGCATGTCTGAAAAGATTAAAAATCACTGCGCCAGATGATTGCACCCACCGGCGCCAGTTTTCATACAATATAGAATAAACAAAAATAGTTTATTTCATCCATTTATTTAGTCGTATGAATGACAGGTAACATTTATTGTTAAATTAACAGAGTGGCCACTTTGCGAGAGTATTTACCGATCTAGGGACCAGATTGCCAGTTTTTCAATTGTCTCATGAACACGAGAGACGACTTATCTGTTTAGCAGACTTCCGCACCGAAAACCCATCACGATTTTGAAATGTATTCTTTTCTCTTTTTTTCCCTTTCAGTGAATGTGTTTGGTGGATTGTTTGTGTGTGATAATCCTTTACGGTCTGGGGGGCAGAGGGCACTCAGACTCAGTCGAGTGGAGTCCCGAGTCAACTCAGAGCCGTCGCGAGGGGCTCGGATATTTAATGTTCC
Source organism: Lymnaea stagnalis (assembly GCA_964033795.1). Lineage (NCBI taxonomy): Eukaryota > Metazoa > Mollusca > Gastropoda > Lymnaeidae > Lymnaea > Lymnaea stagnalis. Next base: position 450,608 of record CAXITT010000402.1, on the reverse strand, counting down.
CAAAATTGGAATACGGGGGGGGGGAGGAATAAACTAAACCTTTGAATCCTGGGGTCTAAAAACCGACAAGTGGCAGGCGGCCTTCAAAAGTCGGCTCTGGTGTGGACTGTGGCTCAATGTGGGATAATAATTTCGGATCGTGATTTTGGCTGTTTTGTGTATCGGGAGGCTAAGAAAGAAATTCGCTTGTCTAATTAATTGTTTACTTTTGGAAAGAGCTAGTGTTAAGTATAATTTCAGCACTCCTTCAAGCAGCTCTCAGCTAAGAGAGACCGGCTAGGAGAGACCGGCTAGGAGAGACCCGCTAGGAGAGACCGGCTAGGAGAAACCAGCTGGGAGAAAACGGCTGGGAGAGACCGGCTAGGAGAGACCGGCTAAGAGAGACCGGCTGGGAGAGACCGGCTAAGAGAGATCGGCTGGGAGAGACCGGCTGGGAGAGACCGGCTAAGAGAGTCCGGCTGGGAGAGACCGGCTGGGAGAGACCGGCTAAGAGAGACCGGCTAGGAGAGACCGGCTAAGAGAGACCGGCTGGGAGAAACCGACTAGGAGAGACCGGCTAGGAGAGCCCGGCTAAGAAAGGCCGACCAAAAACTAAGAGAGACCCGCGTGGTTAGAGTTAAACTCATCAATTTTATTGCTTCGGAAAGAAACTCAGAATACCGCACACGTGAAAGGATCATACTATACAAAAAAAATAAAAAGGAGATTTAATCAGTATTGAAACAAGAAACGGTTGACGCTCTCTTACCACGATCTGATATTCCGCAGTGCTACATTAGGACGATATCGTGATGTTGTACTGAAGAGAGACACAACTACCTCTTAAAATTCTTAGCACGTTGTTTGTTTTCCCAAATAAGAGAGTCGCTGTCGTCTTGCATACTCATTTTACACAGATACTCTCGTGTCCGAATAGGAACATGGTAAAGATCGGAATGCGGGAATGTTCTGACCACGCCTATAGCAATATAATATCAGCTGCTTTAGTAGTAACAAGACCCTATCACCAGCCACATCGGTTATGTGTGTGTGTGGGGGGGGGGATGTCTTAAATGGTTGCACCAAGTGGCATAGGAAGGGATTACAGAGAGGGAGATCCGATCCGGGATGACGTCACTTTTTTTATTATATTGAGAAGCGGCATTTTCCTCCAACTGCATTTTTTTCCGCAGATGGGAGGGGGGGGGCGAGGAGGCGAAAATCTTGGCCCACCCCGGTAGCTACTAGCCGTAGTTACGCCACTGATTGCATCCATGCTAGAATATACCCCTGCGACTAGAGTGGTGCTGTGAGAGGGACACAATATAAACATAGTTTCTGTTTGTTTATGGTAAGGTAACCATGGCGATAACAAGCTAGCCATTCTAAACTTTCCAGATTCCCAATAACCTCCTCTGCGGCTTTTCAAAATGGCTCCAAACCCTGCATACTGAAAGGTGTTTTAGTTGTGGACAGATACAAAGTTTTGTGTACCAAATACAACGCATTATTGAATTAAATGGACCTTTAATTTAGATATAAAAATCAAAGTTCATCTTCATGACGCAGCCAGTGTCTCTAACGAAAAAAAAACAACACAACGCCCACAGAATGTGCATAAGACTAAGCTTAAGTATCTCGTAGACCAGGCCTGCACAACATGGGGCCCGCAAAGTAACGAAATATTCTTAATTATTATTATTTTCTTAACACCTTTTCCCCTGTACTATCTTCTTTTGGCCCGCTGTGTTTAATTCCTAGCCGTTATTTCTACCGTCAATGCATTATAACCCTAGACAACTATCAGAAAACTATGTTTTATGATTAACTTAAACATTATAACCCTAGACAACTATCAGAAAACTATGTTTTATGATTAACTTAAACATTATTTTGTTTGAATTTTAGTCTCTTGTGCCGGGGCCATGACAAGCAGACCATGCCCCCCCCCCCCAGGCGTCCTTTCCCCCAATCTTGCATTTAAAGTGACGATTTTGGGGGGCAAGGCCCAGCACTCGAGTCACTTGTGCATCAGGTGATGTCTTATTATAGAACCTGCAGTACGTTTAATTATTGAAACTTTAGTAGTAATTGTCAAGGACAATGTTAAACCCCATTTTACAGAGTTGCGAGGTGAGAAAGTGTATGAATAGGACCACTACATGGGAGTGATAACTAGGATTTATAATTACACGTCACCTCCCCAAAGGAGGGGGGGGGAGGGGGGGGGGTGTGGGGGGGTTTTCCTTATGATCATTTGCAAAAAAAGTGCATTTCTTTTTAATATTCTGCTTTCCCCAAATGAAAATAATTTTGGATACAATATGTCTAGTATACGATGTCATTTGATTTGAGGTNGGGGGGGGGGGGTGATCAGTGGCTAATTTGGTTATCAGTGTATGAACCCTGTACAGGTCAACTCGAACATTTGTATTGTGCCCCAGAACACTTATAAGAGAAGGGTAGACCTGCATCAGTAAGTGAGATCATCTGGTAATGTTATCAGATTATTAAAAATATTCAATTGCAATCTCCTGTTTTCTCCTATATTAAAATTTTGTATCAAAGCAGACAACCCAGAAACAAATAGAGAAGGCATTCATTTACAATTCATAAACAGTCAATTTTTTTTTTATTGTTTAAAAAGCATATAAATTATTTTTTTTAAATTTAACAGTTTAAGAACATTTTTTTTTCAACTCGTCAAGTTTTGAAACAGTTCTGAATTATAAACATAATAGAATATAAAGATTTTTTTTTTTATTCAGAATTTTACGTTGCATGTTATTTTTAGTTTTAAAAAATAAATAAAAACTGACTATGTTTTGGTAGCTTATCATAAATTTATGTTGAAGAATAATGCATTTATATACAGAGATCCTGGACGGAAAAAATATCACAGAAATGTTTTAAAGTTTATGACATAAGTTACTAGTAACAAAATGTACACAGAGACAAGGTTTAGTTTAGACTGATGATGTGCTTGATGTGACAATGATCAACAAGTTGAAATTCTGTTAGAATGCAGAAAGTTATCAAATAGAACTAGCAACTGTTGTTTTTTAAAAAATAAACATCAGAGACTTTCAATTTGATTTTCCTCCATTTGTATCAGTGTTGGGGAGATGGTACTGTTAACTGTAAAAAGGAATTTGTCACAATATTTTTCAGTTTATGATTATCCCCCTTTTTGACATCCTCAAGGCCATTTATCCAGATAATAATTGAATAAAGTTCTTCATTTATTGTAAACTAATTAACATATAATTTGACAACATATCCTTTAAACTGTTTGCAGTATAAATTCCAAGCACTGTAGAGATAGTAGTAACGATGTGGTATTTAAAATTGTTTTTTTTTCAAATGAATAGCATGGATTGCATTTTTTACTGGAATGAAAAGCTTGGGTTGGGTGTTGCACCACACCAGCTGCTAATAAATTTGAGGACATCTTGCAGCTCTGGACTATGTGAGACCTGGAAAAATGAAAAGGTCAAATGATGCAACATAATATTGTACTATCATAACAGCTTCATTTACTCCAGTGAAATGGTTTGTACCAGGAAATAATTTTACCTAATTTTAAAATGAGAAATCTATTAAAAATTTAACTTGCATGTATGTTTTTTGTGTTTTTTGTGTTTTTTTTGTTAACCCAAAATCAAATGACTTCTCCTTAGTGTAAACACTATTTTAGTACTATTAATACCATTAAACAAATTTTTTTTTTTTACCTACCTCAATTTTTATCAAAAATATAAATATTGTATTATGTAAGAATTGTGAATATTCAGATTTAATAGAAAGAAATTGCTTTTCATTCATTCTTCTGCCTTCCTTGGAAATATATAAAATACACACCTTTGTAGCCATGAGTAATTTATTCCAATCCTCTTTGTTGGCAACTTTGTTGGGATTCTTAAACTCAACTTTATTTTTTAGTACAGGATAACCTACAAAAAAATAGATTTTTTATAGAAGATGCATAATAGCCTTAAATCATTTAAACAAAATCACTGGGGAAAATACAACAAACGAAACATTTATGAAAGAAATATTTAAGCTATTTATATTAGTAAATGATGATTATTAAAATTAATTTTGAAATTATTCATATTTAAAATGTAAAAAGAAAAAAATTCTTCAATTGTGATTTAAATAATTAAGTTTAAGTGGACTCAGTTAACTTGACTGATTTATCTAACATGTGTTAGTTTGTTCAATCTCTAAAGGGATCCAGACATACCTGTTACCACGCAAGGCAAGGCTCTGATCCCTGTATCCATAGCAACAAGTGAAGCCTCATAGGTGCCTCTCTCATCTTTTGGCAGAATTTGCTCCACTTTTCTATCCATCGACACTGCAAGTACCCACTCCTTGACCTCTTCGTGCTGCTGGGCCTGCCCAAAATATTATAAAAGCAAATAGATGTGAGTGAAAAACTTCAGCTTTGGGTATGCATTATTTTGTTATAAGACAATACGGATGTAAATCATGCTGATTCCCTGAACCAAATTTCTTACATTAGCTGATATATAGATATTTATATATTTTTTTTTTTTTTGTGCATTTGTGGAACTTGTGAGTAACTAGGCTTTGTAAATCCATTAAAAAAAGTGTTAGTAAAGCAGTTATTATTATTATTACACGTTCAGAGAGAAAATGGGAGAGTTAGAGAGAGAGAGTGTGTGATGGAGAGGAATGAGTTCATTAAATTATTTGGGGAAGAGATTGAGCAGAGAGCTTATCATCAAAAAATTATTAAAATGAGTATTTAAATTAAAGAGAGATTGGAATACAAAGACTGACCAGTTATTAAGTTACTCTTTCTCTAAATGGAATATATAGCTTGTCAAGAACCAGGTGTTGAAAAAGGTTTCATCACTATTAATTTCCAGTGCTTACAGTTTATTTAAATACACAATAAAAAGACTGCATACATTTTGCCTATCAGTTTCTTATTATTGACCACCCGGCTCCCCACTAAATTAAAAGAACAAATACACCACTAATAACCCATTATTTTGTTTTAAAATTTAAATTTTGGCCTCATTATAAGATATTAAAACAATAGAGAGAACTGTTGTTTTGTCAATCTAATGAGTAAAAATAGATGAATTATAGAAGTCAATTGATGCTTTTTAGTATGAAAAAAAAAATGATTTATTGAAATCAAAATGTATGAGCAAATAAATGACATAAGTTTAAATTGTCCTGAAAACTACTCACAGTGAGGAAAGCTTTCTCTGGTATTGGGATCTCAAAAGGAATGTCTGTTTCTTGGAAGTCGCTGTGGTCCAGCATGTCCAAAGTGCCTTCTTCCATGGCCTGAAATTGTTGAAGTTAAAAATATATCGTGTTTAACCAACAAGTAATCTAGTTAGCATTTAAAGTGATCTTATGATAACACTCATACCCCTGAAATCTCTGAATCTAATACACACATAGTTGGATGTCTTTCAATGGTATTAAAACTGAGACACACGTCCCCTCCAATAACCTGATATGAAACAAGTTCATCAGATTTCCATCTATCTTCTATCATTGATATCAAATTTTATTACAGACAACAAGGCTTACCTCACTTATATCCAGGTATCTATTGAGGAACACGAAGGCCATGTTCTCCCAGCCAAGACCCTGACGATTTGAAATTAAATTGAAAGGCCTATGGTGTAATTTATAGCCAATTTTCTATATTCATTTTATATATTTTCATAAATTTGACAAATTATTTTTAAATTAGTTAATTATCATTTTTAAAAAACTTCCGTCTCACCTTGCATATCATGCCCGCCTCATAAAAAGCTTTGTCTGCTGGAACCATGTCTGTGTGACGCAACAAGGACACAGACAGCTTGCCCGCAATGCTCTCAAGGGATGGCTGGGCCTGTGCTGCACACCGTGTGGCATAGTAGTGGGCTATGAGCAGCATCTTTTCAAACTCTTCATGGTTTGCACTGTTGGCATCAGAGGCCTTGCTCATGTTTTCACACTGGGGGACAAAAAATTATCAGGTTTATCCATTAAAACCAATAAGAAAATAATCTCATTTTTTTGTTTGTTATATGCACTTAGAGGCCTCTAGTTGAAGGACATATTTTGACTCAAACTTAACTGAAGGAAAGAGCCCGCACACTTTTTTTGTTTTAAAATTTAAATTGACTAAAATCATTTCATGTTTCTATTTCATAGATGTTAGTTTAACTTAAAACTTTAAATTAAATCTGATTTGAGATTAAAAAAAAAACAACGACAAAAAAACCAAAAAGAATACATTTGTTTACGCAAAGTTTGCAATACATTTACACTCACACTTTTAACAATTCTAAAGATATATTTTTTAAATTAAGAGCCAGAATGATCAATTCATTTATCGTGGGCCCTCAAAATATAGAAGAAGAACAAATTAAGATTAATTATAATTTGGGCACAATGCATTAAAAAAATGGAGAAAAATTTCACTCACAAGATCATGCAAGATATCTCGTAATTCTGCCCATGATCTATACGCCTCTGGTTTACTCATCTCTCTCTTTACCAGAATATCCGAGAAAATTCTCTTGTAGATGTTGTAATTCTGTAAAAACAAAATCATATTATTTTCTAATTAATGTAGTTTATTTATGCAAACCAGTTGCGTTGGTTCCACTGGCAAGCAAAATAGGCAGAGTTATCAATTTTTTTTGCTCATGTAATTTAAAGAAAGACTTCTATAAAAGCAGACAGATGAAAAGTCCATAACTACTTATACAGTTAACTTAAACCTTATATAAAAGCTATACATCTAAATCATTTAAAATTTTAAATTTAAAAAAATATTTTTTTTTTGAAAGAAAGAAAAAAAGAACCCCACTGCAAAGCTCAAATAATTTTGCCTTTTATATTTTAGAGCAAATAAAACTTTTAAATCAAACCTCCCCCACCTCCTTAATTATTCAATCTCATTGTATCTTTGTACCCTAGAGCCCACAACCCATCTAAAGTGAAGGAACAAAACAGATCAATCTAACAACACTGAGACTGAACATACTTGTGAGTTTGCTGGCGTCCCATGTTTAGCATAAAGATCCAGCGCAGCCAGTGAGTTATTGTTCTTTATAAGGTGGGTAGCATACAGTGCAACATACTTGTGCTGAACTTTAGGATTCTGCAAAAATGGGGGATTCATTTTATTTGGTTAGACAAATATTTACAATTGTAGGTCAGGTGTCATCAAAATTTAAACACAATTTTTGTAAAGGAGAAAAAAAGAAATTCAATTTTTCTGATTAGACTATAAGAGAAGTAAATAAAAAAAAGGATTAAAAAATTAAAACGTCGGAAAACAAACAAATTTAAATGAAGATTTGCCATACCTGTTCAGCAGCTAGCTGCATACATTTATTCCATTCACCCTTCTCAGCAAACATGTCTAGAGCGCCAATGACATCAACAGTGGCCAGCTAAAATTAAGCAGTAATCATTTATATTCAAATGTGTATTGTAAGTCCTAAAAACAAAAATTGTCCAGGTTCCTGATTTAATGGTTTAAACAAATACGACACAAGAGAGCAATGAATGCTAAATGTACTGGAGTGTATAAGGCGGTATACATTTTATAATTAAAATGGAGATGGATAGTTATCTTCAAGTATAAACCAGATTTAGGTGGTGCCATAATTGTTGGTCAAAAAATTAGGATTCCAGTATTTGAAACTTACATCTTCTGCCTTGCCCTGGTTGCGGCAAAATTCTTTATACTTTTCATCGACATAACTTTCAAATCTTGTGGAGAGAGTGACAAATTATTTTATTTATTAATATGAAAACTCTTACACATGAACAATTAAGTGTTTCTAATATTTTTCATGAATTTATTTTACAATGAAACAAACTTTGCAAAATTAATCTATAAAAAGACAAATTAATGGTTTAATATGACTCCTTTTAGTTAAAACAGTGTTCAGTTAACAACCCTATTTATAGCGTAGGTAAGATGCTTCAGGCAGTGACTTGGTATACATTAGGAAAACTTTTATATTAAACAATCAAACATGTCTTTATTTTAGCAGAGAGACATTCTAATAAAAACACATTAACATCATATTACCTTGGATCCATCTCCTTTGCAACTTTTTTGGCTTTGTTCCAATCCCCAGCACTAATCAACATGTCAATGCCCTCTTTCACCATGTCCATGCTCAGATACAGCTCAGCAGCCTGTACAAATATACAAATGAAATGTTTAAAAACTATCTATAGCTGTTTATGATTATTTTCCCATTCAAGACAATGGTAATTAATTTTTTTTACATTTTTCGCCCCCCAAATATTTGATAAGTATCTAGAAGAAATAGCCAATAAATCTTTTCCAACTTTATCATAACTTTGTTCAGAAGGTAAAGTTCAGGATATGATGGCATAACAAACATGAGTGTCATGAGTTTATAAGTCATTTTCATAGTATTAGTATTGCTTGGAAAAATATTTATATTTTGTTTGGGTTTAAAAACTTATCATGAATGTGGGATGCTATGATTATCAAATAGTTTAAAACTTACAGTAGAGTGACATTTGATTCCAGCCAGTCTGGGTCCAACAACTTCCACAATCATTTGAGCTTTGTGATTGTCTAGGAACTTTATTGCTATGTCACCAGCCTAAAACAGATAAAATCAAACAATGGGCATAAAATAAAACAAATAGTTAAATAAAATTTAAAAAAAAACAGCTTGGCTATAGGCAGACTGAGAATATGTGCCATGTTAAAAAAAAACGTTTAAAGAGAAAATTTTGAGTAAATAATATTTTATTTGACCTCTGTGTCAGGCAAAGAGGTCAAGGGTTCATTGAAAAATAATTCTGAAAAAGAATAGGGCTTGTCATTTAATGGTGGAAATCTATTAATAGAACTGCTGTATTCATCCGGGTACTCGGATCTGACAAAATTTCAACAATGTTCAGTACTATTATTTTAGTGAAAAGGCCCTTAACCTAAATCAAAACTTGTTTACAGCTATATGTTATGAAATATTTTACACAATATTATTTTTACTGCTATTGCTATATTCAAGGATATACATTTTGTGAAATGGGACTTAATTGCGCATTTGGCACATGTAACAGTGACTCTAGATACAAGTATCATCCAAACGATATGCTGAAACACACTCTTACTATTTGCTGCCATGTTTTAAGAAATATTTGTCCGACGTTCTAAAAATATTAACGCTATGACGATTTCCGGTCTGAGAAATGACAACCCCTATTTGATTCCATTCAAAATGGTTATCAGACTACAAACACAATGAAATTATAAAATAAACATACAATAAACAGGGTTCACTATCAAGTTTATTACTAATTAGAAAGCTGAATTTTCAACTTTACAAGAGATATGTAATGAATCATGTCTTGATCAAAGAGAAGACATGTTCAGAGTAATTTGCTAACCCCATTTCGGTACCTTCATTAGACACTTTTCTACAATCTTAACATCTGGCACCATGTCAGGTGTGACTTTCAGGTAACATTCAACAGCCCTCTGGTGTTCTCCTGAAGCTTCCCATTCCCTGGCTTGTCTGACTATGGCCTCAGCTCCTCTAATGGTTAAAAAAAATAATAATCATAATTAACAGAAATTTTATTTCTTTATATTCATCCTATTTTTAATGTCATAAAGAAAATACCTATTTTAATTAGCCTGGGTCCACCAAACCTGCAAACATAATTCATTAAATGAGAATCAAATAATTCTCAAAACGTTGAATGGAAAAGTAAAACATGGTTAGAATGGTAATATTTCTCTTTTCACCAAAATATAATTACACATGCTTAAATAATACAGCACATTTATATTATTATTATTATTTATATTATATTATTTACTTAAGCAAAGTAGAATTTATTATCTCAAAAGAAAATCACATTAAGTAGTTAAGTACAGTAATACTTTAAGTCATCACTACTTTGTGGGTTTTCTCCAAGGATACATTTTTGTGGTATACAGTAAAAATATCTTTATATATTTATTTATTTTTTTTGTGTGGTAAAATAAGCATTTCTAGACTAAAAAATGAAAATAATATAAAAATAACTTGATTAACTTTTAATAAGAGTGTGTGAAGGGTTAATTAAGCTTTCAAATATATATAAATCCTACTTCAGGGTTTTTCACATTTTGCGTGGGGGTGGGAGGGATGGTGTCCTTGGAACATAACCCCCATGATATTCGAGGTATTACTGTTTCACCTCATGCGGTTAATACAAATTAAAAGCTAGACTACAGCGTATTTAATTAAAACTTATAATAAGAGATCACACATAAGCCATCAAAAAAGGAAATGTATACAAAGGAAATAAGTGTATAACATTAAATTATATTTTCTATTCTTACATTTTTACACAATTGTGAAAATAAAAAAATGAAATTTCATGTATGTACAAGTCCAAATCTACTGATTAAGGTCATATATAGAAAATATTTAACTTAATTGATATTACTTTTCTAGTGGTAAAAATAAGATTTTGTACACATTAAAAAGTGAAGGACATCATAGCGGTATAGGCTAATTCGCTTGATAAATTATCTAGCAATGGACACATAAAGCAAACGATTAATAAAAAGTTACAAATTTTGAAAAATGATTGCGCAGTCTTTTGTTAAAATAATTCTGGTTGCACCATTTTCTTTAGGATTCAACTTCTCAAAATACATTTTATGACTTTGATTAATAATTTAACTACAAAAGAAAATTGTCTGAACTTTCCTGGTTTTAATATTTTTCATTAACATCTAGAAACTATTTATCTCTGAGTAAATCAAAACCATATTTTGAAAAACTGATGTTTTTGTTCACAGCTCTTCTTTGACACTGGGTCTTTAAGTTAATAAATGTAACACAAAAATATGGTGTTCAAAATTATTTATTTAAATACAAGTGTTAAAGACTATCCTTAATTTTGTATTTGATTTCTATTAAATAAAGACAAAGCATGTTTGATGAGTTGTAAAAATACAGAAAAGGTTAGATTTTTAGATATTTATTGTTTTCATTCTGATGAGGTTTGTATATATTTATATTTAACTTATAGTAAGAAAGCCCATTTTTAATTATTAGTCCCCTATTTTGTTGAATTGATGATATAAAGACTGACAAAGATATTAAGAAACATACATTTTAGGAGCAAAAATAAAAGGAAAAGAGCCTAAGATATTTTAAGGTTCTCACATCTATAGGCCTAAATATTCATAATTTTTAAATAATTTTCAGTGACTAAAATTTGATGAAAGAAGCCAAATTAAATTGAAGAGTGTAAAGTGGAGCACATGGAATCAGCAAGTTGGGGTAATTAGTAAAATTCTTTTATGAGAAAAATACTCACCCTCCACCACCACTATGAGATTTAGTGCTGAAAATGTCAAATATGCATTTCAAAACTGACCAAAGTACAGGTTCTGGATAAAAACAAATTGTGGCCAATCCATGACATTAAATACCCCCAAAACTCTATTTTCTCATGATCACTCAGATATTTTCCACCTGGCTTTGATAAGTATGTCAAGCAACCCAAGTAAATCCCAGGAACTGGGATCCCCAAAAATGAACTCTCACATCCTGGAGACTTACTTGCCAGAGCTGTTGACCGCTTCTCTGTCATACTCATCTTGTAGCTGCTGTAGTTTGTGAGGGAGATATTCTTTACATACACGCAGAGCATCAGGCCACATCCCAGAGTCCTAAACATGACATTTTGTCAACTATTTCCAATTTTCTACATTTTTACATCAATGCAAATTTCTAATCACAACTGAAACAAATTGTATTATTATTTCTAATCATCATGAAAACATTGAGTGACAAGCTTAGTAAACTTTTTTCCACATGACAAATTTTAAATCATAAAACTAGAATGAACTTAGAACTAGAATGAAACCGTTGAAACTATGTGCACACCTTGTAAAACTTGATGGCCAGTTCTGGTCTCTGAGCCCTGAGCAGGTAGGACTCAGCTTTGGCAAAATCTTTCTCTTCAAATGCAAACCTTGCTTGTCCCACCAACACATCTGCTACAGAGTCTGGATCATGTGCCTCAGCAACACGCTGTGCTGAATCCCAGTCTTGATTGTGAACATACCTAATCAAGCATTGTTCAAAGTTTTCATGTTGAGAATAAAAAGCACTAAATTTTCTTACAGTCATAGGCAATCTAACAGTATATTAAATTTAATAAGTCTTTTTGTGTTAAAGTTTATGAGTGATATCATTTATAGCTTCCTGTTAATACCAATTTTGCTACATTGTTAAACCTTATAAGATTGTCAACTCCAGTTTTATTATTAATTTTATATCTTTTTTATTTTCATCAAACTTAATATTTTACATGATAGAACAAACTCCAGAGGACCTGATTTTTTATTCCCCTAAATTAGTTTCATGTTATTTTCAATTGCAATCAAAGTTGGATGAAACTTACAAGGCAAAAATAGGCAAAGCTTAGATACATACATAAGAACAGCTTCTTTAGGTCTCTGGGCCTTGACAAACTCTTGTTCTGCCTCATGAAATTTGCCCTCATCTTCCAGGAACATAGCATGTTTAAGATGTATGTCTGGCAGCTTTTCTTTCATTGCAATGGTGCAAAGCTCAAAGGCAAAGTCGAAAGCACTGAAAAATAATTCAGTTATTTATTCAAAACTACCACAGTTATTTGAATTTGTCTTCTTCACTGCTGCTAACTTGAGCTGGTCTGATAATTATTATAACCTTTTCGCTATCGATGATGTCTATGCGACGTCACGATCACCCACTTTCAATTACTAAGGACGTCACAATGTCGTCATAACAAAGAGGCAAAGAACTTTTCTGAAATACCAAGGACGTCACATCGACATCATATTTGAATGCTATATATTTCTTTATTCCTTAATCTATAGAGAAGTTAAAAAGCGAATCGGATAGAGAATGAAAATACCGAAAATAGCCTTTTTTTAAATTAATTTTTTTAAATTATTATTATTATTACCGGTATTATTATTATTATAATTTTTTTTAAATATTGCTGAGTCTGCAAAAATCGACGCCCAAAACCAGCGGTAATGAAAGGGTTAAAATATATTTTGTAAAAAATTTGCTACTGTATTATCTTTCTTTAAAATGTATATATATATTTTAATGGAAACCAATCCACACTCTGTCTCAACATTTACATCCTCACCAGTTCTCTGCAGCATAATCAATGGCAGCCTCTAGAAGACCAAACTTGTTAAGCAACTTTACAGCTGAATCACCACCCAAGCTTTTAGCCCAGAGGTAGGCCACCTGTTTGGCTGCTGGCTGGCCACCCTGAGCCTTGGCCACCTGCCAACAGACAGAATCATTTCATTTGAATCACTTGACATACATCATAGAATTTCCAGGCCCAGCTCCAATGTAAAACTTAGAGATGTGTCATTTCAAATTATTTTTATTTCTCTTTATAATATGGTTGACTTCGAACCACGCTTCGAGCTTTTGGGGATGAAGAGTGTATTTCAAATAAACTTTATTATTATTATTTATGTGAGTTAAGTTTATGTGTTAGATGGGTTTTGTGCATATGATGCATGTGTGATATTGTTGAATCCAACAACATCATCAAAGGCTTTTATTTCTCAGTACCCTGACTAAATGTGAAACATATTTTTTTTAAAGTTTTAAAATCCTAAAAATGAAAATCAACCTCTACAGGTCTGATGAATTACATGTCCGAAAGGCAAAGGCCACTCTTATATACCATGAAACAATCTTAAAATGCTCAGCTGATTTCTCTATGATATTTTTGTTGTGAGCCCCAGTCAAACTCAATGGGAGAATCCCTCTAAGGGAAATACCATAAAGTTTTGTTTTTTTCATTACTTGATTACCTTGATTCATATAACCCTATTTAGAAGACCAACAATAAAACCCCCGACTAAATTTCAATTCATCAGCCATTTATAGTTTCCTGTTACAAACTTTTCATACATTATGTTATTCATAAATTAACTATAATCTAGGCATTTCATCTCCAATTCAACAGAGACAAATGAAAAAGTAAGACTGACTCTGTAGGCCTCATCCCACATATCCTGTGCCCTGTACATGTTGACTGCTGCCTTCCAATCTCCTCCTTCTTGGTAATGTTGCTCAGCTTGTCTAAAGTTGCCTTCACTTTCCAATTCCTGAAATTATTAAGAAAACATCACAATTATTTTAAAAACCTTGCTCAGGGGTGGACAACCTTATTTTATATCAGATCAATCAGAAATAAATTGTTTTCTTAACACCTCCCAAACCTTTTAAAGATTGCAATGCCCAAACTCGTAATTGTCTTACGTTGGTAAAGTACAAGTAAATAATAAAAAAATTAAAGCTATTCTTTTAATAATAATTAAATACAAAACTCAGAGAAGATCTTAGATATTTAATAATATTTAAAAAAAATAAGCATAGGCTGCTTGGCTGCTCACCTGATTCATCATTCAATTCATCTGCTTATAATGAAGAAGTGAATAAAGCAAAGAATATAAAAGATAAACCTGAACATGTTTTTTTTATAACATTGAACTCTGTATAAACCTTACCTTAGCCAGGTGCAGGTGCGTGTCTGTGACCAGATTTTCATGATGGACTTTCACTAGTCTGATCATATCGCCATACATTCTTTGTTTCTTGTACATTGTGATGGCAAGGTCAGGCTCTTCTACAGCAACATACAGTCTGTTCAAAGGCAGGAATTAACGAAACACATTTATAATAAAAAAAATTACTGACTGATTAAACTTATTCTCAAATAAAATTAGACTCAGGTGATTGGTGCATATTACATCAGCCTGAACAATTTTCATTTTGTAAGTGTTTTATATATAAAAAATATCAGTTGACATTAACTTTCATGTTTGTGTGTAAAAAAATATTATTTTCCAGGGATTTTTTCAAGGAAAACACTTAAATATCTAGAGATTGGAATTATGCGATTTGTGTGCATTTGTCCGTCAATTAGTAGAATGACAAAAGTGATGAGTAGAATAACAAAAGTGAAAATTGTAGTAATATAAGATCTTAAACTGACCTTTCGGCTTCTCTGAACTTTCCTTCATCTTCCAGCTGCTTTGCTTGGGCAATGTACAGGTTGGATACATCCTCTCCTTTCATGTATGTAGCAGCAAGCTGGGAGGTAATTAAGCGGTGTTTAAAAAAACTCCTTTTCATCACAGGTTATATCAAACAATTGTTCAACAATAGCACATAAAAATAATTTGGTTTCATTTAGTCTGAACTACAGGGGTTTATTTTTTTAATAGCTCCCTTTTTTTCTTGCTTTTCTGTGTGAATTCCTCACAAAACTGTTTTCTTTTAAAGTTCAACTTTGCCCTTTACCTTGTGTGCTAGCTCCCACTTTCCTGCCTTGTTATACATATCTACTGCTTCTCTTGTGCAGCCTGCTTCCACATAAAACTTTTCAGCTGTCTGAAAATGAACACATACAAAAAATACTTTTAGAAATTCAAAACAGACATTTTTACTTACGTATTCTAACTAGGTACACGGGCTTGGGAACCTTAAGCAATAATTTTGAGTTTACAAAATTATTAAAATGTTACTTGATTATTATTTTTTTACTTATGTCTTTAAAATGCGTAAAAATGTACAATTTCAAGTAGTTTCTATAAGGAAATGGCATTTTAAAAGTATGAAATTAATCTAAATTACACTGTTTCATTATGTGTAACTAGATTTATAATGACTGACTAATGAGATTCTAGTTAGAATTGTAAAGACCAGAAATGAAACTATAATGTTAACAATCTTAAACGATTTATTGAAATTGATCATAACAAAGAAGAAAACCATCTTTAATTGCAAATTGAAAGACAACTGATTTATGTATTTTAAACACTTAGCTTACCTCATATTCCCCAATAGAAGCGTAATGTTCACCAATCTTCTTGTAATATCTAGCAGCCATGGCAGAGTCCTGTATCTCCAATATCTGTACAGCCTTGGCCCACTGCCTGGAGTTAATGGCTGCCTCCACTGCCTTAATGGTAGCCCTGCAAAATGAAATATATGTTTATTTTTTTACATGACCTTTATTCCCGATGCATCAGAAATGTAACAAAAAATCCCAAATTTGCTAAAAAATATTTATGAAAAAAAAAAATAACACAAAATTACTGGAAGTCAATTTCTTTTTCTTTGTATGATATGTGAAAACTTTGAGAGTTGTTTCATATGTGTGTAGAAATATTTGAAATTTAATAGATATCCGCCAAAAACAATGCTTTAAATTTCCATAC
Organism: Lymnaea stagnalis; assembly: GCA_964033795.1. Lineage (NCBI taxonomy): Eukaryota > Metazoa > Mollusca > Gastropoda > Lymnaeidae > Lymnaea > Lymnaea stagnalis. The sequence goes on along the minus strand of CAXITT010000402.1, from coordinate 434,326 downwards.
CCTGCCTCTATAAAATGATTGATGGCTGCATCCAGCTGTTTCTGAGTAACGAGATAATCACCAAACTCCTCCTCTAGTTTGACCACCTCACTGGGGAATGCATGCCGAGCCAAGTCAATGGCTGAAATAAAATTATATATTAAGATGCAAGAATTTAGTGTCAAAAACATTAAAAAATGAAAAATCTTTTTGCCCAGAAATGGACATCTGGGGTTATACACACCAGAATTCTCAAGTCTCTCAAATCAAATCGCAAACAAGGAACAATTGCCTTCAACAGTATGTATTAATACCAAAATTTATAAGTGCATACTAATATGAACTTCTCTCCATATATTATATTGGATTGCCCTCTGGTGCAATGATAACCTATCTGCCTCAAAACCAGAAGAGAGTAACTAGGATCACTCTTATGTACAAAGAGCAAAGTGGAACTGACTCATGGAACTGACTCAACACCCCAACAAGTTATGGAAAATTAAAATGGTAAAAAATTGATATCCAGAGCCATCTTGGTTTTAGGTATGGTAGTATGCGAAATGATGTTACATTTCAGAGAAAGAATGGTGGGGAGGCCAGGAATTGGGGGGGGAAATAAATCTTTAACTCTCTGAATTTAACTCATCTTAAAAATGTCAAAGCAAAATAAATATTGCTATGACATACTAGATTTAATGCCCTACCTCTTCTGAATTCTTTGCCTTTCTTGAAACAGTCCATGGCTCTTTGAAAGTCTCTTATCTTCTCATAGAGGTCTCCAGCCTGCCCAAAAAAAATTTTTAAAATATAATTTATAATTGAACTAATAAAATAATGATCTGATAATGTTTTAACAAATTATAAAAAATATTTAAAAAAAAACAAAAAAAAACCAACTTATTATAACCTACCCTGTCATAAAGCTCTGCTTTAATGAGAGCACCTGCAATTCTTGCAATGAGATCTGAATTCGTCATAAGTTCCTGGAAGTAAAGATTAATTGTATAATTAAAATAATATGTGATTGATAGTTTACCAATGACATTTACTTCTTAAAGAGGATATATTATTTTTAAAAATCAATGAATGTTTTGAAAGTCAAAGCTTCTCCAATATAGTTATTTTTACAGTAAACAAAATGTAGAAATTATTAATTTTTACAGCCAATTTTCAATTCATTTAGGCAATTGTTCTCGTCTAAATGGTTTCTAGCAAATATGCTAAGATGTGAAGAGAAGTTTCTATGTGAATCAAACTTACCTCTCGACTTGCTGCTAGTCTAGCAGCTTTGGCTGGTAGACCTGATTTCATGTAAAGGTTTATGGCTGCCATGTAATCACCTTCTCGTTCTTTCAACTGTTTAAAAGGTGTTTTTTTATAATTAAACACATAAGTTTAGTTGCAGGTTCATAATTAATGTTATTCAAAAAACCATTTCGACCACAGAGAATATAAATATTCATAATAAATATAAAGGAAAAAAAATTATTTAGTTGTTATCACATTACATTACATCACAAATAATAATTCTCTCAGTATATACATATAGCTGTAACGCTGTGTTGGAAATAACATACCCAGAATTCAGTACTAATTGGCATTTTCATAAAGTGCATTTCTTAAATGCACGTCTTGTTATGTAACTTTATTCGATGGGAAGTTGGCGGATTATTTCTTGCTATGTTACATTATACTTATAAAATATTTAATACTGACAGAATCGTATTAAAGTACAAACCTCCCCAGCCCGCTCTTCCTGACCTGTCTCCATCAACCATTGGTTGTAATTTTTCTTCAGTGTCTCCAACTCTGGGTGACTCTTTAATAGAAAAATAGTAATGAAAAATGAAGTGTGGATTCATGTTCTTTTTTATTAACAACAAAATGTCTTCAAGTGGGGAGCATTACAATAAATTATTGCAACAAAAAAAAAAGCACTGTTTAAAAATAAGGTTAAGCAGCCGTAACTTCATCATTACCTTGGCATCAGCTACTTCTATTGCTTCATCCCACATGTGCATTTCTTGGTACATTTCAATAGCTTCATTTACATGATTCTAAAAGATAATAGATTTATCAATTTGGGTTATAAATAAACAGTAACAAAATTATGATTTAAAAATGTGTACTTTTAATGATTTTTAAAACAGGTTTTTATAAAAGGACAGTAATGTGTCACAGAAAGCTTTTAATAAATAGTTTCATTAAATTCAAAACCACACATTTACGAAGTGTATCAAAATATGTGATTCAAATCTCATTGACTTACCCCTTCCAAGTAAATGTATTCTGCTTCTTTGAATTTCTTCTCTGATATAGCAAGCCTTGCTCTGACTTTATAATGCTGGGTGCCATCACCTCCCTGCCAAGTAGCGACAGACAAAGTTTTAAAATGTTAATTTTAAAGCACAATTGAAAATCTTATAATACTTTTAGAATGAAGATTTTTTTTAAAGAGATTATTTTTTTAAATGGCATTTAAAAAGCAAAACAAAGTAAAGAAAATTATATTAAAATTAAGATTTAAGGACATTTGCAAAAGGAACATGAGGGAAGCAAACATAGAAATCAACAAACTGGAGTTTATCACTGAGCACAGTCCAGCTGGCAAACAGCTGTGTATGAAGGAATCAAACAGGCATAAGTTGCAAGAACAAAGTCCTTGCAACAAAAAGAGCATTAGGGAAGGCCTAATTTAACCAAGAGTCAAGGTTCTCTTGCGAGAAGTGCAGCCCTCATAAGCCATTTGATGAAGTGTCAATAGCTACTCCATTGTCTGGCCAAGATGGAAGGATGCCATATATATCACTCATGACAACACATGTACTGATATTGTTAAAAAAGCCCTATCAAGAGGAGTTAAGGAAAATTAGCACTAACTGTTTGTCTGGAAACTTCCTCTGCTATCCTCAATGTCTCTTTCAGATACCTGGCCTTTGCAATATTACCCAAGGCAGAGTAGCACCTGGAAAATAGAAGCCAAATAATTTAAGCTGCAAAATTTTACAATGAAAAATAATGTTTTAAATTTCATTTGAAGAAATAAACAAATATTTAGTTCCTCCTAAAGGGTGTACCTTTTCAGGCAACAATACTTCAGCATATCAGGAGATATACTCCAGCTTTAAACAATCTTGACCAGAGTAATCTTTATTTTAAATAAATATAATGTTCAACATCACAAGGGATTGAGGTCATTTTGACTTCTAACTAACTTGGCCTAACATACCGCTCAGCAATGTGTAGCTGCTTCTCCTCAAGTGCCATCTTGCTCAAGGTCTTCCACATAGCCTCAGTTTCTGCAGACATCTCCAGGGTTTCCAGGAAGGCCACAGCTCTGAGAGTAATAGTAGATACCAACAAACATTTAAAAAGAGCTCCATGAAAAGAAACTTTGGTGTGTTAATTCAATTAGCGTTCCTAATATCAGAGAAGCTAGAATGGTAGGCATTTAATTAGACGATAAAAGCATACATTACAACATAACCTAGAAAACTTTTGATATTGATAAATTTCCTTATTCCATGAAGTTTGTTTATTAGCACAATATGACTGACATAATGCTTTTCTTTACTATCATACATGAAATGTATTAATATTTCTACAGTGACACGAAGAAGTAGTCTTTCATTTTTGAGCCTACTTATCAGTTTTAATTATAATAAAATACTTTATTTCTCACCTAGCATAATCTCCATCTTCTATAGCTGTGCCAAATTCAATCAGTCCTTCATCAAGTGTGTATGCAACTGTGTTAACTCCTTCACTTACAAGGACATCTGTTCTTCCATCTTTTCTCTCAAGATCAATTATATCTCCCTAAATTTCAAATGATCAATGTTATAAGAAGAGTTATATGAAATATAAAGTTGGAGAAGGATTTTATGAAGCCGGGGACATTTTGTCTAAGTTGTAACAATTTTTATGACAATTGATTTGGTCCAATTCTCATCAATTAATTTTTTAAAATTTTTGAGGTAAATATGTTTAAAAAATATTTGAAATATTTATAAAATTGAATTTAAAACATTTCCTATGTAGTTGTTGAATAATTTCTATTATAAAGTAATTGTTAATTACTATTAATCACTGATTAAAATTAACAAATAAATTAAAATTGTGTTCTCAGCTTTTCACTAGCTTACCTTAATGGGCACCATTGTAACCCTTTCAGGAGACTCAATGTTGTACCAGACACATAGATTGCCCCTGTTCTGTGCCACTACAACATCACTGCCAGGGACCCACTAGAAAACATGATATCTTTTATATCAAGAATGGAACCATATGTTGCACTTTATTTTAAAAAGCATTCACAAATATTGACCCAATTTAAAGATAATTATATTGTTTTGTTTCTCTCTTGGGGAACAAGGACACATTTTTTAAAAATATGTGCTACAAACAAGACAAAACCAAAAGGCATATTTCCTTATGCAGCTTTATATCTTCAACACAAGAAGAAAAATGAATAATTTAGTGTTCATACCTGTACATAGGAGCAGTAGTTCAGTATACTTGTTTTTTGTTGTGAGTCAATGTCATAGAGATGTAGCTGGAAAATAATGAAAGATGACAGTGTAAAATACTCAAGTCTTATTTTAAAATGAAAAACAAAACATATAATTATATTTATATCCACATAATATGTTTGCAATAAAATGATGGATCCACTTAATCAATCAAAGTTCATAAAGTATGATTAGATGCAAACTTCCTAGGAAGTTACATATTTCTCACAAATCTACCCAGGAGCCACCTTATTCTTTTACTTTTAAGATTGATTCCTAAATAAATTAATGTTACTATTTATTTGTTTGCAATAGACATAAATCAATACTGACCTTGAGCTTGTTGTCCCTATACAGAAGTTTGTGTCCAGTTTCATTCAACTTGTTGGAAAAATAAGATAATAAAAGTTCAAAGGGCAATTAAGGAAAATGTATATTCAAAGACAATTCAAATATCAATTTTTTAATTACTTAAAAGAAATGTCCCTGGGAAAATGATTACCTCAAGCCAGTCAATTCTGTTGTCATGGCTAACTTGGGCAATATTGAGACCTGTTAAGATGTCAGCTGAAAAATAAACATTAATATATTTATGTAACATAAGCATTAACATCTCCAAAGATATTTTTTTAAAAATATTTTTTTTATTTGTTGACAGCATATGCACGAGAATTTTTATACAAGCAAAATGTTTTTAAATAAAGGCTCACAACTCTCATTTTAATTTGTATAAAAAAAATTAATTTTAATTATTTAAAGCTTACTGATAGTCACAGTTTTCAGATCAAGGAGGTAAGCCATTTTTTTGTTGTCCAGCACCCCTTTCTGTTTTCTCTCATTAAGTCTGACGCTGGGAAATAAGAGAATTTATTTTTACATCACTAAGAAAATAATTTATTCTCGAAGTGATGTTGAAAAATGGCTCATTCTTAAAAATAAATTTATTACTTTCCTTTGATACGGCAGTAATTTTGAAAACATGATTTAGTTTAATTTAAAGATTGACTTGGTACAAGCTATGTTGATGATTTATAACGTGGAGTATTTTTAAGTGAGCATTATCCTTCGGATTCAGTGGCCATTTAGGAGTGCTCTTTGGCGAAGAATTTACACACTCTCCGTTGTTCTTTGTATTTAGGATGTTGGTGTAGTCTGTTACTTTTTATAGATAGTTTAGGCATAATTCCTAAAGTGTTGGGCAGTGGAGTGTTACAGTCTCATTTGGATGTCTGCAGAGGAGGTATAATGGTGTTGTATCTGACTTTATGCATTTTACGTGGAAGTTAATTTGTATTTGTCCCGTGAGCATGTGAAAGATTATGATCTGTTTGTGTCTTTGGAAGCAATTTATCAGATCTTTAGGGTCTGGGCTAGGCATTTTTGTGAAAACACATCTTCCTGTTGAGCCCATAGCCCATCCATAAACAATTCTTCTTATTTGTTAGCTCTGATAATCTGCTAAGCAGTGTTGAGTGATGAGGGTATGTCTGGCCTTTTATTGGATGTGCCATGTTTTTCCTTAAATTGCTTAAATGTTTGCTCTCTTATTTCTTGTTATGCTGTGGTCTCCTGGTATCCTGGGGGGGGGGGGGGGGGGGGGGGGGGGAGTGGGGGAGTTTTCCTTATGATCATTTGCAAAAAAAGTGCATTTCTTTTTAATATTCTGCTTTCCCCAAATGAAAATAATTTTGGATACAATATGTCTAGTATACGATGTCATTTGATTTGAGGTGTCGGTATCTCACTCTCACGGGTCAATTAAGAATTACCTTGACTAAGAGGGTCTGCTTTTCTTGGGAAAGGGGGGGGGGGGTGATCAGTGGCTAATTTGGTTATCAGTGTATGAACCCTGTACAGGTCAACTCGAACATTTGTTTTGTGCCCCAGAACACTTATAAGAGAAGGGTAGACCTGGGGGGGGGGGGGGGGGGGGGGGGAGAGGAGATAGGTGATTTTTTAAAATAAGCAAATTGAATGATCTAGAAAAACTAACCTGATGAGATGTGGATTCATGAATTCAGTACGAACACAACCCAGAACCTCATTAGCACCATACTCTATCAAAGCCAGTTCTCCAGCATTGAAAATCATACAAACCTAACCAATAGCAGGATAGATACAGAGAGATAAATTATGAGGATAAAATACATTCACTACTTCATAATTTATAATTGTGACAAGCATGAAAAAGGTCACTGATTCATAATTTATACTTTTGTCTTATTTTTTAACAAACAGCCTCAAATGCAGCCTTTCCTTACAATTAATATAATATTTTTGTATTCAAATGTCAACAATATTCTGACAACGACAAAAGGATATATTTACATGTAATTCTGATTTTTTAAAAATATTGATACATCTTACATTCTCATTATCAAAGTAGTATTTTTCACTCCCTGAGCCTTGCCAAGGGACCTCACTTAGCCTTGAGGTCATCATATCTCCTAACAAAAGTGTGTCTGATGTGTGGGCAACAAGGTAGCGATCTTTTCCCATTATTCTCACTTCATCTATCTCATAGCCATAGTGCGATTTCAGCATAACTTTTGTATTGTTTGACAGATTTCTCACTATGGCCTTTCAAACAAAAACAAAATAAGAAACACGTTAAGACAGAAATAAGACGCTTAAAAAAACTATTTGCATTATTTTAAGTTGATTTCTATTAAATGAATGGATATACTGGGTACTGTATGAAGATAATGATAAGCTCAAATATTAAATATTTGTGATGAGGTAGACTTTCAAAATTAAATCTTTCTTTACAATAGAACACTGAAAAAATAATATCATTTCAAAATAATAAAAAATTGAGCTGACTGACCTGACTCATGCCAACATGTGTGATTTCAAACTTGTTCTTGTACAAAGTTCTTTTGAGGCAGCAGTCAAAAAGTTCCAGGCCTCCACATAATGTTCCCTAAATGGAAAAAGATTGAATCAAAAAAAAGTGTTGGAGCCTGCTACATATATTTACATTTTTAACACAATTGAAATAATTTAACAGCCATTAACTTTAGTGGAAATGAGCCTAAATTTAAACTATTTACATTTCATCAATTAAGTTTAAAACAGTTGATACTGACAGCTACAACCCTTGAGCCATCTTTCTTCCAAGCCAGCGCTGTGATTGTGTAGAGGTTTGCTATCTCTTTCAGTTTTGGTTCTTCCCAAACCTGTCGTCTTGGACTCCAATTCAGCACTCTCAATCTTATAAACAAATAAAATGGTTATTTCCCCTGGCAATAAAATTTCCCTGGCAATAAAATTTAAAAATACACAATCTTTTCCAATACCTTTGACTCTGCCCTTACAGACATAGAGCTTGACTTCAACCTCCCAACTCTAGAGATCCATTAATTGACCAGAACCTGTTGATGCTTATAAAGTAAATACCTAAGCTTCTTAACATGTCCTAAAGTAAGTCATTTTCAACGCCATTAAGCAATCAGAACTTTATTACTAATACAAACTTTAGCTAGAGGCTATTAATATCAGAAATCTATTGATTTTTTTAAAGCAGTTACATCTAATACTTATATAAAACTACTTACTTGTCAAAGCTACCAACTACAATATTTTGCCCACTTGGGGAGCAAACTGCCACAGTAAATTCATGCTCATCATAATCCCTGCTGAAATCAAAGTGTTGAAAACTGCGCCCATCTCTTCCATATGCAATGATTCGTTTGTCACAGCCAGCAGCAACAATGGCATTTTGTGAATATGCTAGGGCATAAGGTGGGGATGGGTGTGTAGCTATTTTGCCCTAGAATTAATTTTAAAAACTTTGTATATATTTTGACTACCATACATCAATAGAAACATTTAATTTAGCATACACTTTAAAAAACATTGACAATTATTGAAGTTTAAAATTTTATTAGCAAGACACCAACCTGAGTGTCCCCTGAGCCCTCATCATCAAAAAAGTACCGAATGATTGAGCCATCTGCATGCCCTGACAAAATCCCCTTACCAGATGGGCTGATAAATGAGGAGAAATTATGTAAGTATGAATTAATGTCTTAGTCATTCATCCTTAGTTACTAGTAGTTTAAATAAAAAATAAAAAAAGAAAGAAAATGCCAGTAAAGTTTGATACCTAATTTTTAATTTTTTTTTGCATCGATCCATTTCAAAGAGATGAATATGTGGTTCACCATTTCAAAGAAATGAATATGTGGTTCACCGTTTCAAAGAGATAAATATGTGGTTCACCGTTTCAAAGAAATCAATATGTGGTTCATCGTCTCAAAGAGATGAATATCTGGTTTGCGCAGAAGTTGCAAAATCAAAAGGCTCTACATATTTATTGAATATGTTAGATGTCTTTAATTTATATTTACTTAATGATCTCATAAAATAACATGGCTGTAATTGCAGATTTCATACAACTTACTTGCATGCCAAGGATACAACATATGATTCAGTACTGTATACTGTTGCTGACTTATTTGTTTTTATGTTTGCTGAGCGTACCTGTTAAAATAAAACAAAAGGAAAAAGTAAAATAGTATGGAATGTAAATCAGAATTGAAACAAGGTAGCCACTGAGATTAAAGCATCATAAATGGTGAGTCTAGAAGCCTAAAGAAAATATACCCCAAAATGTCAGAACAGCAAATTGTTTAGTGAAAAAAATACAATCTAATCACATTTCATGGTCTAATACAATATTATTTTTTTACAGCCAAGTACTTGTTTGGGGGGTATTTTTTTAATTGTAGATTTCTAGTTATGTGACTGATGAGGGGTTTTAATTTATATAACTGAGAATCTCTAACAGCTTATTTTATTATGGATAGCCAAGTTATCTGTAAAAATATGTATGTATAATTTAGACTTCTTTTTCTTAATCTATTTTAATAAACTTTTTTATAAAAAATTATAAAATTTAATAATTGAATATAAAATATTTTACAATGATAGCTTTAAAGGGAGATGTGCAAAAAGGGCGGGGGGGGGGGGCACTGGATTGCATGTTTGCATTTGTGTGGGACAATTTAAAGGGGAGGTCATAATTTGTATACATGAAATCTCCTAAATACAAAACAGTGAAATTATACTTTCACTGGATTTGGGTACTTTCTATTTGAAAAATTCAAAATATTAATTTGTGGATTAACTATTTAGTACACGTTACATTGATCAAATTTAATAAGTAAGTTCAAGATCACAAGGTAGCATGAAAAAATTCATGAATTTGGGCTCTTTGTTACTTCACCAAACTAATGATTACCTTGCCATCCGCAAGTCCACATATGATGAGTTGATCTGGAGGCCAAATGAGACAAGTCACAGCACTTTGTTGGACAAATTTATTGCAGATTACCTTTTTCTCTCCCCTAAGAATAAAGAAAATTATTATTTTCAAGGTTTATTAAAATAAGAAATATCCAAAAGATATTAAGTTTCATTTTCAATCATAATGGTAGTAAACCAGTCGGTAAGAACACTTCATTTAATTAGCTAGATTCAGAGCAAAATTTCAGCTTTGACAAGGAAACACAATGTAATTATGGTAAAAATATCTGTGATCTTAGATCATATTAATCAGTGCAAACAACTTCATAGACCTACCATTCATCACCAATCTTGTAAACATATATAATGTTGTCTGTTTGACCAACTGCAATTTTTGATGAGTCACTTGAGAATGCTAATCCCTTTACTGTGTAGCTCTTCTTTCCATACTTTACAACAAAACAATAAGTCATTTTATAATGATTTTTCAAAACTATATTACCAAACATGCAAATTACGGAAGATGTAAATGTATATATATTATTCAACACATAATTTTAGATTTTAACAAAATTATCTGTAAGATTGTTTTTAGTTATTTTCAAATTTTTTGTCAAAATTAAAAAGCTATTCTGGTTTTATTTCTTATTAAAAACAAGTTGTTATAACTCATAATAAAAGGTATCAAATAATATTTAGAATTTTGCCTTACTGAGTTTAGGTGATGGGTTTTAAAAACTTAACATATAATTGTTATAAAATAAACTTTAACATCTTAAACAAAATAAAAACGTATGAGCAGCACATTCAAAGATAATTAGTTATTAGTTACTACAATACTTTTGAATCTGCTGGTTTGAGAGAAAACTTGTCACGTTTCTCTCCTTGTTCATCAAAAAGTACTATAACTCTGTCAGAAGTACAAACTGCTAATTTCTGGTTGTTGGGTGAATAAGCAACTGCACAAACTTTTGCTGCACCATCCTAAAAATAAAGAAAAAATTTATCACATGTTTTTATTTGTTTGTTCTTTTACTATTTATAAATATTTTCAAATAATATACACATTTAGTTCAGGTCATAGATGCCATAGATCTATGATTTATTTGTACAATGTACCTAATTTTTAGCACATTTTTTTACTGTTTATTAAATGAATATATTTTCAAGCTGGTCAAAATGATACATATGATCTAAACCTTTCTTAAAAAGCTCAGGATATTTAGTGATTATGAAGCTTAAAATCATTGTTATACTTTCCTTTAGTCTTTGTTGTAGCCCCCCACCCCCCTTTTTTTCCTCACTAGATTAACAGCCAAACAATAGTAGTCAATGTATACATCCTTAAGTCTTTGTAAGATTATAAAATTATTTGTTAACATGCAGTTTTGAAAAATAGTTTATTCAAATTGATTAAATGGGTAGGGCCAGATGTCCAAAAGTGCCTAGGTATAATTTGCTATGGCTAGAGTGCAATGTTTCCTTCCTCACATATTTGGGGCAAAATCATTGAATGTAGCATTCACACTTTTAAAAAATATATATTTTAAATAATAAAATTATACAGTTTTAAAGAAAAAAATTAAACAAACTCAACCAGCTTTATTAGTTTTTGAGCTATGAATTAAACAAAAAAACTATATGATTATGAAAATGTGAATTCGTTTGTCCTTTTATGCAGTTTGTCTATAACTGAATTGAACGTACTGGTAGTATGGACAGCACCACCTAAATTTGAGACCCTATTCAATTTATTGTATTTTTACACGATACTGCCGTTACTTTACTACCAGTATAAAAATAATAATTGCTTCATAAATATTAGTAAATTTATTCTTTTGTTTTAAAAAATGAGCATTTTATTCAGCAAAATAACAGGCTCATCGTCACAATAATTAACAGAGTGCAGAGGTCGAGTGAATATGCTACTGCGGTAACCCAATAATATTTGGTAAAAATATCAACCAATGAATGTTCGTTACTTGCTTTCATTGATGTTGACTTTTTGTTTTACATATTATGCTGATAGGTCATTATGGTTTATTCCCAATAAACAAACTTAGTGCAGAGTGCTAAATTTAGAATTTGGACTTTCATGTAGGATATCGCTTAGAGATTTAATATTCAAGAACATCAAAGAAGAAGAGAGAGGAGAACACCAGCAATCACCGCCTTGCCTGGTGCAGTGTCAGTTTCAGGTTGTTTTTTAAATACTGGTACTGCGCAAAACAATTACAGACATTATTATCCATCGGTGACAACAGGGTGTTGTTTTCAAAAGGGCGGAAAAAGGAAGTGTCAACTATATTGTCATTGTGCATGTGCATTAAGCCCTCGGAAGCCGCAATTATACTTATTTCGGAACCCGCAATTATTCTTAAGGCTTCACTCGCCCCACCCAGTCACTTTGAAATATTTTTGCTGATTTGAAGTAGCCTACCATATATAATTGTAGTTGTAGGTTATTTGTAGTTATGTTATTCACAATTTAATTTAAATCAAATTATAATAAAGAATGAAATGATGTTTTGTTTATTTAAATTTAATTAGGTTTGAATATTTTTTAAAGTAAATTATTATGTTTTGGTGTTTTAATTTTCCATTGAATTTAATTTTTAAGTTATAATACAACTATAACATCAATATTATAGAGTGTGAGCAGAGCTCCACAACCGAAATGACCGGACCCAAGCCCAGTGATTTAAACTTTTAATTTTAATCACCCACTAATTTAAGTATAATATAACCCTATAACTTAACCTGGTCAATTAAATAATAGTAAATAGGCCTACTAAAATTGTTTAGAGCAATACTCATTAGGCCCTCTACAATTTTCATGTGAAACTAATCACTCTCTCCTGTAGACTCAGTAGTAGTAGTCACAGTCAACAAGGTAAGATCAACTCATCAAGTAAATTATATTTTATTAGACAAGTGAGCCCTTTAAATTTAATATCAAATTTTACCATAGGCGGTAACAACGTTTTCATGTGTTTCAACTGCATCTTCACAGTTGAGGAGATCCGCCGAAACGGTCAGACTCGGTTTAATTACACCAATTAATTTAATTGTCTTTCAAAAAATTAAACGTTAGTTCACATAGACGCGCACTTGCTGGAATGTTAGCAACGAAAAGTGCGTATTTCGTAACCTTCTTCTCGCATTTAGTATATAAATGTTAAATATTTTTTTCAAAATATAATTCTATCGTAATATTGTAACTAAATCAAAATTAGAATTATTTGTTGGTTGCAAAGTGTTAAGGCTACTCATGAATTTTTATTATTCTACTTTTCACATTCTACGAAACTTTAATTAAGCTTGATAAATAAATTGTATAAACATGGCCGTCGGAGGCAGAATAAGACGGTTTTTCACACCTGAAAATAGTGTCAGAATTGTGGAAATGGTATGAATATCTGCTATAATACTTATATTATATTTTTTTGTTTGCTAGTTATTCTGATAATTATTAATTTTAAAACCATTAGCGAGGTGGAATAGTGTTAAACGGTTTTGGTAAACAAACGGCTAAATCTGAGGACGAATCGAATGCCACGGCGTCTTTTGGGTGTTTATTATAGTTGCAGTGAATTAGTATTTATTAGGGTTTAGGTTAGGTTGAGGGATTGATTTAGGGTTCAGGTTAGGCATAGGGATCGATTTAGGGTTCAGCTTAGGCTTAGGGATCAAATTAGCATTCTCGTGAAGTTCAATAAAATAGTGGCATTCGTCCTCGTAATTAACCCTAAAATATAAACTAACTTAAACTTAATTACTACCACTAAGTACCACACTAGGCCTAAGTAGTAGGTTAATCTTGCAGGTCAGGTGCATATATATTATTTGTGATTGAATTTTGTATCATTATCATCACATGTAAACTTAAAAAAATATATTATTGTTAGGTTGTAAGACAAAATGAGGTATCAAAATCAATTCAAAGATAATTGAATGGACTATATGTTCGTAAACTTACTTCTTCAGTTTAACCAAAATAAACTACCATAAATGACATCCGAATAGCATTGAGTCTAAAGGCACCCGTGTCCGAATAGCGGCACTGCGTGTCAGGGGCAAGTAAGACCTTACTTATATATAGACATGTCGACATGTGCATTACTTGCAACACGCAATTAGCCATAGTTGGTTATAACTTATAACTGTAGTAGTATAAAGCTTAGCCGAAGTTCTATTCTTACTAATTAATCTAAATTTCGCCTGTAAATAACGTGTGCACAAGTCACCTGGTACTGTCAATTATAGAGTAATTGACAGAAGCAGATGGACTTTATTTAATAGCTAATTCAAAAACTTAGTTTTATGACTTCAATGACACATTAACTACACTGTTTAATTTTTTTATTGACCTTAATCTGTAGGCTGTATGACATGTTATTAATTCATTTTCTAAAAGCAGAGAATTTAATTTTTTATTGTTGCTTACTTCTTTAAATTTAATTGATTTTTAAAAATGATATTCCAGTATGGCAGAACCAATCATGAAGACTATTAGTGATCTAAATGATCTTTTAAGCTCTTATGACAATCTTGGCAATTACTTTGTTTACCGATAGCCACATCATTAACAGGCTTAATGCAAATATAAAAAAGTTTTTACAACACTGCTAAGGCAGTTCCTTTAGAAATGCAAAAACTACCAACTCCAAATGTTATGGAGGTCAATAAAAGTGCAATTCATAAATTATTATTAAAGATAAGAAATTTGTATCATGATAAGTATTAGGGGTGTGCCGGATCCGTTTTTTCCAACCGGATCCGGATCCGGATTTTCTTATGCGAAATCCGCCGGATCCGGATTCGGATCCGGATTCCGGAATAATCCGGATTCCGGTTTCTCCCGGATTCCGGATTTTGGTACTATTGGTAGATACTTCGGTAAGTCAAGGTGGACTACTACTTTTTGTGTATGGGAATTCGCAATCGGCGCCAAAAAATCCGAGTTTTTAATTTTCCGATGTGTGTGTCTATTTATTATTAAATTAGTACTTTCGATATATATTTGAGTTCCGTTCCATTTGGATAAGTGTCTTACGAGAGACGCCATGTTTCTACGCGTTCGCAGCAGGTTATGCAGCTCGCTCAACCTAATTTCGCCATGGGGTTGGCCACGCCCCCCTTTTTAATGGCGGAAGTTGACGATACTTAGGAAATATTAATTTATTATCACTATTTACATCAAAATAATTGATAACTTGTGTTTCAGAATGCATTTAAAGACATTTAAACTGGAATGTTTTAATTTGAGCTTTAACAACCCGGTAGAATCCATATTATAAATGATCAGAATTTACCGTGTGCAACACGTTGTCATTGGCAACCATTCACAGCCACTTGCATAACTGTATCGTAGTACTACCTCAGAGTTTCATTCATAAGAGTTTGCCGTGTGCAAAAACTATTAAACCATTGGTCAGGGAAAGCTTTAATTAATTATTCATGTGCCAAAGTTGAAAGTTTAAACTAAGTCTAAACAGTATTTTAGTGATAAGGCAGGGAATGCGTTGCCTTATATAAACTATATAGTCATTGCGCATGACGGGATTGGTGGAATGAGATCACAGAATGTGGAGATGCAGTCCATGTTAAAAAATGACAAACCAAGTCGTACTTTAAAAATTCATAACTTTAAAACTACAACAGCTAAAAATATGATTTTGGTGTTATAATTCTTTAAAAAATTACATCTTTTCAACTATGCCATTGGTTTATTTTTACAAAAAGTTTAAATTTTCTTATCAAAGTCCCTACACTATTGGCCACTATTAGCGGTGCTGACTCTAGCCTCTGGTATGTACGGAATATTAAACATTAAACAAGCTCAACGCTCGAAACAATCGATTAATGTATCGTGATCGTGTGGAATTCGGGAAAGAGAATTACTTTTATTTCAGATTATGATCCGGTGAGTCACAAAATCTGGCAAATTTCGAAATCCGGTATATTCCGGATTCCGGAATCCGGTTGTTCCGGATACATGTAAATCCGGCGGAACCGGATTTCACCGGATAGTGCAAAATCCGGCGGAACCGGATTCCGGACCGGACTCCGGCACACCCCTAATAAGTATACACATTTAATTAAACACAAATCAGTGCATTGGAATGACATAGTGAAACTTTTGTCATAACATTTTTCTAATTTTAGAGATCCAAAATCTAACTTAGATGAAAATATTCAAAATGTTAGGACTGCAGAACTTGGATCAGATCCATCCACCAATGACCCAGGTCCATCCTCCAGTGACCCAGTTCCATCCACTAGTTACCCAGGTCCATCCCCCCATTGTCCATGAGATTATAACCTTAAGAAAGGATTGTCTTAATTGCTCTATAAAGAGAAAGGTGAATGAGAACCTTGCAATAAAAAGGAAAAGTCTTAAAAGTCAAAAAGAAGCCATTAAAAGGCAATTTAAAATTAAAAATGTTAATCAAAAAGTGAAAATACTATTGAGTAGTATACAAATAAAGCAACAAAGAAATAGAGTTTTAGTAAAGCAAAATTCATGTTCAAATCTTTCAGTACAATATTTAAGGAAAAAGCAAAGCATACTTAAAGTTCTAATTGGGAGTCTAAAAAGATCCCAAAAATATTTAGATGTTAAGAAAAAACATAAAATGCTCATTAAGACCCAGGAGGCTCAGATCCACAAACAAAATAAAGAAATCATGCAACTGAGCCAGATAATTGATAAACTTACATGCACATTATTGGAAGACAATACAGATAATACAAACATAATCCAAATAAAAGATGGTAAAACTTATGGTATGGCCACTAAAATGGTGATGTACAAATCACTGATATATAATATTCCAGTCTGTGCTGTTGGAGATTTACTTCAATTCTCCATTCAGCAAATGACTGGACGAACACTGATGTCAGTACCTAGTCAGACAACAGTTGCTCAAATGTCTTGTGAGTTGGGAATTCTAGCCAACTTACAAGTGGGTGAGACCTTATCATCCTGTGATAAAGTTACATTATCGTGGGAAGCTACCATCATTGATGGCTATCACATCAATTAAATACATATCTCCACTACCCCTACAAAACACCTTACAGTAGACATAAGACAGATGGTGGCAGGGCTGTAGATTACAGTGAACACATTAGGGAATCACTGAGGGATGTCACCTACCTCTGTGCAAAATACACTAGAGTACCTGAAGCCCAGACAGCTTTATTTTGTCAGGGTCTCATAAATAAAATGAAAAATACACTAACACATCGGGCACTTGTCAACCATAGCTTTGTTCAACAATTAGAGCAACTGTTTGACAGTAAAATTCTAGAATTGAATTGCAATGATGGTTTTGCTAATGCAGCAAGGAAGGCCCTCTTAGAAATAGATGCAGAGCAAAGTGTATCATCTTCTGAAATCTTTGATGGCAATTGACGTACAGTTAAATGCATTATGCCTATTTCTAAACTTAGATTCAAACAGGGTGCTGATGACCCTAGTGGATTTACGACATTTATGCAAGAACATGATATATCCTTGGGCACATTTGTGCTATATGTTGTTAACCCCATACATGTGCTGTTTTATTCTGCTGGCATCATAGTCTTGCATCTAGAGGCACTCCGAAAATATTTGTACGTCTTTTTCAGTGCGTTCAACACTCAGGAGTGCAACAAAATGTGACCTATATGACTGTAGAGTTCTGAGGCAGTTGAGGGCACTTGGACTGGTTGGGAAAGTCATCACTGGGTCTTGGATGACCAAGTTTTACTCCGACAGAGTTCACCTTGACCTTGTACCAGTGATTCAAACCTGTCATGATGCTTTAGAAAGACTGTCTAAACAGCCTGATGAAATACTCAACATGACAACTAATATTTATGGAGAGCCATTGCAACCTGAAAATGATACAGTACTGAAAGCCCCTTTGAATTTTGACAGCAGTGATAAGGAGGAGATCACTAAAATTCTTAAAAAACTTCTTCAGGGTATTTTTTGTGTGTATCAGAGGCAGCTTGCTCGTTATACTGCAGGGGATCTTTCTGATCCTACATCAGAAATGCTTTATCAGTCAACCTCTGCACCTATCCACAACATGTCATTTGAGCGTGCACTTGGCATGCTTGACTGGTTGTGGAGGCATGCACCCAATGAAACTTAATTCTTTTGCAATGGAAAAGTCAAAGGACGCATGAATGGGACTGTTCTTGGCTTCTCTGGAAACAGGAGGTTGAGAGAAAAGCACTCATTAAATTTGCCATCAAGGAGGAGTACATGGCAAGAACAAATTCTGAACGCAGGAGGTTGATAACAGAAAAAGAGATTGCGCACCACCAAAATGTTGCAGCTGGGCAACGTGACAAGAGTCATACGAAATATATTGTAAAATTGTAAAAAGTGCCATTGAGAAAAAAAATTAAAAGATGACTATTTTTTCCAGTGTTTCTGCAGATAAAATGCAGTAAATCGAGCTGTTTATCAACCAAACTTAATTAGAAATTTCTAAACAACTGGGTGGTCATTTATTTTGTGCATATCTGGGAGGATAATGGAAAAGATACTCCTTATCATGGAAGGATATTGAACGCATTTGATAAGAAAAAGTCTGGATCAGTTGATAGATATATTACAGTCAGCTACTGGAAACTTGATGAGGATGAGAGCAGTGGTTATGATTGTGAAATGTCCCTCACTGATTTTGTAACTGATCTTGTTTTAGTTGAACTTCAAATGCTTGATTAAGTTAACCACCTTTTCCATCAACCTTGAATACCATATGCATTTTTAAATTATCTGAATTTATTACTGCAGGGCCTTATATTTTACTTCATTAACTTAAATCCATATTTCAATTTAATTAAATTTGTTCAACACTTAAATATCGTTAATTTGATTCATTTTAAGCTGGGATATCTTTTGATCTGTCCACATAATTTAACTTCGTACAAATTTTGATCACTGTATTTATTTAATGGTATGTGAAAAAATATTTTAAAAAAATACATTACTGGTATGCTATTAGAAAGATAGAGAGTGGTATGATGTGGCCTTGGTAAAAGAATACAAAAGCCAGTAATGGTAGGAAAAAATAATTAAATCATTACGATTGTTTATACTATTTCTTAAATTTGAAAAAAAATTAATTTAAAAAGGACTTTTCCTGAAAATATTCACTATTTTCTTTGGTTTTTCTATGAAGTGTAATGATATGAAGCTTCCCTGTTAATAGGAGATTTTTTCATTAAGTTTTGACATAGTTATTGCTGAAAATCAAGGAAAGAATAATATAGCACATTTACTCAGTGGCGTCAATATCAGACCATACTAAGTGGGGAGAAAATTGGTGGCTAAAAATAGCTCTACCCATATGCTATACTAGGCTATAATATAACAATATGAACTAGTATTAGGGTAGGAATGTAGTCATATGCAGTGGGGGCTACACAAATAGATAGCAATTATCTTGTTGTTCAGCTGAATCAAAATCGTAATAATAAAAATTATAAAATAATTATAAATGCCTGGCCTACATGTTAAAGATTTTAATATGATGTAAATTTAGCCCTCATCATTTTATGTGTATATACTATAATATGATTTTCATTGCTCATGGTTCATATTTTTTAAAGATCATTTTTCTCTATATCCACAGATATTTGCCTTGTTCATTGTATCATTTTGTTTTGGTTGGAAAGACAAGGGTGTAAAATACTCAGATTTAAATAAAGGAGATTATGATGAAGGTGGGAACATTGTCTTTTTCATGATGATAGGCATGGTTTCACTTCTCTTCCTTCTCTGTGTCATTATTTACTCTATGCTATGGAGTCCAAGAGTTTTCTCACCCTGTTTGGTAAGTACATTTTATATATTTTATCATTTTATTCTTATAACTTTAAAATTAAAAGTAAAATCTGTCAATATCTTAGCAGCATATCTTAGTTTTAGTTCATCAACATTTTTTTACCATTGTAATTATTCACTTACTTTCCTGATATTATTTTTAAATTTCTATATATTTTATAGCACATGCCATTTTATGACTTCTGGCTTTTTACTCATCAGGACATAGTGATAAGCAGCTCAATGGGTTTGTTAATGTTTATTGCCTCAGTGGTCCTAGCCCACGCTCTCCTAAATCTGGGCAAGTCATTAGCAGTCAGAGAAGCAGGGCTGAATTTTGGTGCACTACAGGCAGCTCTTGTAAGCAAAAAAAAATTTTTTTTTTTTTCCTTAAAACGTTCTAACATTTATTTGGGAGGGATTTATTTAGAACAAATTCATTTATATTAAGTAGGATAACTAAGAACTTGCATGCTTGCATTTATTTCAATACCAGCACCCAAGTTATCATAATTATCAGTTGTAAATAAACTATTAGTTGCTTATAATATTGCCTATCAGAAATCAAAGTACCAGCTACTCTGTTTTTATTTTGATCCATTTACTGTTTTAATGAGGGTAACCTAGAAAATCTGGAATATTACAATCTTGAAATTTAAATTAAATAATGTTACATTTTTTAAATATTTTTTTTTTTTTTTTTCAAAAAAAAAAATTCAGGTTTTGGCATTGCTCTGGCTTTGTTGTTTGCTGTCAGTACTGCTTTTGCTGTTTGCTACCAGAGGAAGAAAAATGAGATGATGATAGGTGATTCAAGAAATATGGCTGACTTGCCTGATGACATCCCAACATAACTTCATTATGATGTTATGATATTTTAAAGATTGCAGATACAAAGAATTTATCTTCAGTCATCAGAAACATCAGGGTATCTTCCTCTTAGATTAAATTTTTTTTATTTAAATGATAAGGCTCAGAATAAGAACATTCATTTATAGCCAAATAAATAGTAAATTGGTTCTATTGGTAAATCATTTATAGTATGAGATAACATTGAAACTTAAATGCTTTTTAAAAAATACGTATTTATTTAAAGAAAATTTGTGATAGCTTAAGGGTATAATCAGATTTTATTTATTGTCGAAATCCTTTTTATGATAAAGCTATACAAAAATACTAGAGGGTGTTTTAATGAGGTGATACACCAATTACAATTTACCAGATTCACATTTTTAAATATTTGTCCTAATTGTATTGTCTAGAGAGATGGTAACTATTTCTTTGTTTCCTCCCAACCATTTGTGTACTTAAAATATTGACATCGAGCCTCAAAGCCTGTTCTGCTAAGGAAAAAAAAATGCTCCCTACCTCACTGTTACCTCATAATTTGTTTTGTTTTTAACTCGCGTATGGTATTCTTTTTGTCAGGGACATCCAGAAGATGAATATAAAAACAGACAGAGAATATTTCTTTTGTTGAGCACTTCTCTTTTTTTAAATCAATGTTGCTAATCCATTCCAGGGCAGTAATCAATGGCTGATGTATAACGGGGGCCTTTTTCTGTAGAAATTATCAATTTTTTCTTGGAATATTGTCATGTTTTGAAATTTAATGTTTCTAAATCAAAATGATTAAATGTTTTAGTCACAGTTATTATCCAATAAAATTTTTTGGCATTTCCACACTCGACACATTTAGAGCTTAACATTTTTTTACAACAAAGCACCTTTCTAAAATGCAACACAAAATAAATTCAGTTAAATGTAGATTTTCTAAGCTAATGAACAAAATATAGGAAGTTGTAACATTTTCAGCATTTTTTTGGATGTCAAACTTTTAGGAATTATTGTTCTTGTCATCTTTACCTCTTAATATTCTTCCTTCACCTCTCAGTAATATAATTACTAGAATTATGTTAGTTCCACAATATCAAACCTAAACATTTTAACATACTGTGATATTCTTTACTTTAGAAGCTGTTTAGAATAATAAATACCTAATATTTTGTGTGTTAACCTTTGGGGGCTTTATTTGAATTGGAACCTAGTTTGATTGTTAGGAAGAATCTTCAAGGGAATCTTACTGTTTACAATGAGTATCACTCAGGCCATTGAATTATATATTTCTTTGAATGTAAGTAAAAGTAATTTTTCTATTCCCCTTTCCTAACAAAGTACCTAGATGTCTCTAATTTAGGGGACTGTTACATAGCTCAAGAATATCCAAGTTTTTGGTGTCTGCTAAATCAGTGCTTCCTGATCTTGTTTTGCATCGTTGAATATTATCTAACCATGAACCTACTTGTATACAATGTAAAACAGTTGGTGTCCCAACTAAATTAAGACTTCAGTAGTGGTTTCCCTTTTTTGTGTGGATGTCACATATTTTTAAAACTGCATTATAAATTATGTATCCCATACAGTTGATGTGTTGGTAGGATTTGATTCCTAGTTAATGCAATTTTTGAAACTCTCCTTTTTTCAGTAAATAGTATTTCACTCCTATAGAATAGTTTTTAAAAAATGGTCGTCACACCTTAAATAATTTGTTATAAATATATGGCCTTTGGGTGTGCAAAAAATTATGTTGTGGATTGTCAAAAAATCTTCTATTTCCATCATTTGGATGGGTCATTTCTAGTCATATTATATCTAGTATTTGTTTTTAACACTACATGAATTTTTTCAAGTTTAATTTCTTATAGAAATTATTTGGATGTTGGACCAATATGTCGAATGCTTCACAGCACGCTACCCACTTGACGGTGGCACCCAAGTGGGCCATGTGTTTTATTGGGAAATTTTATGGTTTTTAGTTCCTTGTTCTTAACTTTTGTCAGTTCTAGTATAAGTTTGTTATACCATACCAATTACTAGTTAATGTAATTGAAACATTGAACTGCTATGGGATTTTTATGTAAATACAGAGAGTTACCGTTATGTGCATATCGAAAAAAATACTTGATTTTAACAGAAAAATATTTTTATGGAACTTCGTCTAGAAATTATCATAAACGTACATGCACATTTCTAAAATTTAAATAAATTGCCAGAGGATCGAACATAATATACACCTGTCCTTAAATTTATTAAAATAACTACTGTAGTAAATGACAGATTTAATAACTTAAGGACGGAAGTATATTATTTTGATTGTCTGTCAATGTAATTAAATATACAATGCTCCTTTTGATCACAATGACTATAAAAACATTGTTATTTTTATTATGGTAAAGAAAGGGATTAAGGTTAATTCTGTTAAGCCTCTTTCAATGCAAATGTCGATTTTACATATTATTTACAACTTAGGGTGTGTTTTTGCTATTTTCTAAAATCAACTATTCTTTTTGAAATTTGGAATAATGTTGGAGATTTGAATTCTTAAAATGGGAAAGCTTTATAATTAGTATCCGGCTCCATTATTTTAGGAGTGTTGGTGAACGTCATTGGAAAAGGTTAAGTTCTTGTAGCAGGAAACTTGTTTTATCAAATAAAATTATTATTTTATCCACTGCGTTTAAATGTAATAGCAACAGATCTGAGAATTATCTTTAAAACTTGCTTAGCTGTTTTCACTATAGGAATCTCACATTTCATGAATGTTAATTCTTTCAATCCATCACTCATTCCTTGCTTTATCACCTGTTGTCATTTTAGTCTATGGCAGAAAATACTAAAATCTTTGCATAAATGTTGTGTCATGAATTTGGTATAACTATATTTTATATAAATATATTAATCTCAATAGAAAGATGTTTTTCTTCAAGGCACGTGCATTTTGTAAAAATATTGTGTATATTTGTGAATCTTGCTATTGACTTTTCCAACAGCATTTAACCAACCTTTAAAAGAAGGGTATTTATATTCCTGTGTGCAATATTTTTTTTTTTTTAATATAAATATTAGTCAACACTAAGATTTTCTTTTATTTTTATTTTGCTAATTATAAAATTATTGCTTTTATTTTTATATTATTAATAGTTATTAATACAGAAGTATTTCATTCATTTATTTACAGTTTCATTTTTGAAGTAAGTTTATTGGGATTGCATCCCAACAACTAATATACAAAAATAATATATGTTTAGAAGCTTGATTAATTTACATTGTTATTTTGAATTTGGATCTTAAATGGGAAACCAATTTGTAAAATAATTCTGAAAGTAAATTTTTAAGTCTTTTTAAACACAAATTTATTATTGACATTTATATGTCAGTAAAATAAACAGTTTTTAAAATATATATCTTTGTCTATGTATTACTGATACTGACAATTTATTTGTGTTCTAATTTTTATTTAAGACCTGTTATACTGTCTTTTTTTTTCGGAAAAATTAAATTGATTTACTAATGTCTAGACAAAATTATTTTTAAATGATTTATATTTTCTTCACTATGATGGCAACTATTTGGTATTTGCAACCATTAATTATGATACAGCATATAATATTTAGTTTTTCAAATAGATCATAATTGATGTCATTAGGAAAGAGAAATTTATGGAACTAAATTAAAGTTATCATTTTGTATTTCTGAGTCCACAAACTAGTAAACGCAGTCATCATTGGTAATCCACTCTAACAGAACCCAATTTTGAAAGAGATTGCTTTAGAGTGAAATAATCTGATAAGGTACCGAACAGTTGCGCCATGACATTAGCTGTGGTTGGCCTCTGTGATGCCAGAGCTATTTGTGTTTCTTTTCCTATCTTTAGTTAAAAAACTTCATGCTTTATTTTTGTCAGTTTTCCCCGTTTATAATGAATTTGATGATTCAGTACAGTGCCATGGTTGAAAATTATCTGAAGCTTGAATTCAGTTCTGGCAATTTAAATTTGGTAGCACTTATTAATTCTATAACTTACTGTATATTTCAGGCTACACTGTCCATTTAATGTTTTACAATGTATGATGATAATTTCATCAAAATAATGAGTTAGATATAAACCTTAAAGTTAAAGCAGTTCATCAAGTGTATGCACTGGAAATTTCTAGAGATTAAATCAGAGTCCTAAAAAGGATTTGTCATATTTTTTTTTTTTAATGGATTATCTTTCCTAAAAAGACCAAGGTTCTTTGAAAATTCTGTATTTTACTTAGTCTGACAACTAACAATGAAAGTGAAATGATATTTAAAAAAAATAAAAAGTATGAAATGAAAGGAACATGTATGCTTATAATACATTTTCAGTAATACTAGTATTACAATCGTTCTGAAACTGGCCGTATCTTTAACTAAATTGATCTTTACAAATCAAAAATCATGAGACATCATTCTGTTTACACAATGGTTTCAGTCTCACAAGTTACACCTTGAATTTGATTTCCAACTTGGAAAGCTTTCATTCTCACTGCCTTCATGATCAACTTTCAAGTAACCATAATGCACTGCAGCAAATTGACAAGTAAACTATATGCAAAATCTTAACAAACAGAAAACATCACACAAAGAAAGCTGAATTCTTTCTAGCCATTACAAATATTGATAATTTAAAAAAAAAAAAAATATGTGATTGTGCTCCATTTAATTAACAATCAAATAAAGTTGTCCATTTAAAACATCTTTAACAATAAATGGATAAAAAATAAACTAATGATGGAAAAACATTTTTTTTTAAAACAAAGGAAACATCATCTGGGGTTTAAGTTTATATCAATTATAATTAGTACAAAAATATGTATTTACATATTAACAGAGCTAGGGGAACATGGGTAGAAACTGTCACCTTTTCTAAATACCATGTTTTGGTGTATGCAAACACTGCACACCCGGGGAAGCTTGTCCCCTGTTATATATAAGAGGTTTACGCAATGCTTAATCAGGGTCAAAAGTAAGACGGAACTCTTAGGAAAGAACTTTGTAAAAATATTCGAAAGCAGAATAGCTCTTGTCCTATATTGCTATTATTGAAAACGATCTTTTAATTATCAACTGTTTGTGTTCCTTAATTGATAAATTTCATAGTGTAAAACTGTTTAAGTATTTCTTTAACAGTCTGCCCATTTCTCTTAGCATTCCTTCTTACTTTTCACTGCTTGTAAACATGTACTGTACAGCATTTAACTAATGCTGTTTCATTCCATGAAATACTGACTTTGGTTTTTAAACTATACAATATGCCATAAACTGAAAATGTGTGCCATTTTAAATGTTTGTAACCTTCAAAAGAAATACATAAATTTGTTACTTTCATAAAATTATTGTCACCTGCCCCCAAACTTACACAACACACTCTTGCTAAGTTTTATCTACAGCTCCAGATGTTGTGTTCAACAACATAGTGTTTTTTTTGTTTGACTGTCAATAATATCTTGCGTTAAGAAGAGTGTAGGTTTATTGTTTGGATTACATAGCTACATTTGCAGTGGGTGTTGGCCCCAACGTTTTATTTCTTTTTGATGCTGAGATTTTAAAAAGAAAAATAATAGGGTTGTTCATACAAGCGAATGGCCGGGGTAATTAACTCATGGAAAGTAGGGTTCCATTTATCTTTTTTATAATAAATATAATTCCTTCCACTGGTGAGAAAATTTAAGCTGGGTCTCTAATATGGACTTTACCCTAGTGGCCAGAGTGTAGTAAAAGAGTTGAAAATCAGCCATGTTTCAAGTTACCACGTATTACATCTAAGAATCGAAAAAAAAAGGCACATTCTGGATTCTGAAATTTTCTGGCATGTGAACAAGCTCTCTTGAGTTACTTTTCTCTATTACTTCTTCACGTTGCTGCCCCTTTTAACCCCTGAACGCCCACCTCTTGCGGAGCGTTGCGTGGTAGTGGGGGCAGGTTGTAGGATCCCATCTTGAACTGAACAAATAGGGGGTAAACTGGAAGGTTTGGGGTTGTTCAGCGTCGGTACGTTTAAGTTGTGAGGCGTCGATGTCACGATGGTCTTTGGTTTTCCCATGGTTGTTCTGGCACTATAATCGGGCGAAAGCTGGCCATTTACATCTGAGCGGCCAGATTGTCGGTTGGGGCTGTTTCTATTCAGTAGGCTATTTCCTTGCTGGAAGTTAGTCCCGTATGCTTGTGGGTTCAACGGTCCTGGATTGGATACTCTAGTTTTTCTTGGATTTGTCCCAATTAATTGAGACGATGAAATGGTTGGTGCTCCTTGCGTCAAGATCGGCCCGTATGCAGCCACGGTGCGTGCCCTTTCTATGCCACCAGATGTCACTTCTGTGTTTTCAGGTGGCAGTCTAGAAGATTTGAGTGCATCAATAATAAAACGGACATCATCGTGCATTGATTTGTTCTGTTGACTGAGATTCTTCATCTCCTCATGGTTTTGGTGCATCACCTGCAGTCAAATGGCAAAAAGCGTGTTTTGTTTTTTTTAATTTAAAAAAAAAAAAATTAATTTAAATTTTTTTTTTTTTTTAAATAAATTAAAAATGCGAATTAAAAATAATAAGAGCCTAAAATGTAAAACAAATTACCATAAGATTAGTAGGGAAATAAAACGCATTCTTACAAGACGAGCATAGAATTAATGAATATAGCGTTACCATATATGATATATCGAAAGATGCAGATAAAATCCCATGATTCAGTAATAGAAAAGAAAAAAAAAATCAGATTGCGATCAGAAGTTTAAACACGAATAAAATAATTGAAGGAGGACATGCTTACGGCTCCCATTCTCGCCACCTCTTGTTTCATGGATTTTGTTGCTTTATCCAGATCCTCCCGGAATTGTTTTTGCATGGCCACCTTGTCAGAGTCAATGTTTCTTAGCTTTTCCTCCTGTTGCTCTATCACCTTAGGAAGAAAAAAAAAGAGATCAGTTAGACTGGCTTTTATAGCTCATCACTACATGTATAAAAACACAGCAATATAATGCTGTAAATGTTATGACATAAAATATGAATACCGGTAATGAATTATTTATTTCAGCATCTTGGCATAAAAAAAAGAAAGAAAATAAATTTGTTCCACCACCTTCATGGCCCGTGCAAGCTCCTGCTCCATGGTTTCCAGTTTATCCTTGAGGAGATCCAACTCTTCATTCAGCTTCACTATCGTTTCATTCTGTTCTTTGTACAATGGATCGGCCTCGAGCTTCTCCTTGTGGTTTCGAATTTGACCAACCTAAACAGTGACGATGGCTAGTTATTTACTTTAAGAACCAACACTCCCCGCCCCCCCCCCCCCCC
>CAXITT010000402.1:350842-360093 GCA_964033795.1 Lymnaea stagnalis | reverse complement strand
GGGGTGGGGGGGGCATTTTCAGCCAATTGCTTTTTTCATGGAAAAAAGGAAAGGGGGGGGGGGCAAAAACCCTTTCCTGGCCAGAGAGGTACTAACTCTCAACGCCATTGGTTGTGTGGTAGGAGTTAGACCATTGAACGTATGGGTGTTTCGTTTGTAAAGTTCCTTGTCAAGTCCATGTCGGTAGAAGCCAATGCGTGATGCATCGCAAACAACACACACACACACAATTGTGCACGGGGCTCGACTCTTCACTGTTTCTAAGAAGGTCAAACTGTAATATGTGTTTGTACACTCGTATCCAACGGAACCTAAAAAGTGGCCCCGCGGTGAAATAAATCTTCCAGAGAAGTTCTCTAGATTACGACGCATGAATGAAACGAGACCAGGGTAGAAAGTAATTGTGTTCGTTCTTTTCTTTTCTTTTTCTCTCTCTTTAAGAACACGCGGTCAAGCAGTCTTCTATTGCTGTGATTAATTTCTTTTTTTTTCTCCTAGAACATAATCGTGGCTAAATGTTTTATATATGTTAAGCACTGCCACTTCAATCCAAAAAAAAAAAAAAGAGTAAAATGTGCTAAGAGACGAAACTATGTCACACGGTGTTCTCTCTATGTGTTTATGTAGGGCAGTGATTCCCATTGTGTGGTACGTGTACCCCTGTGGGTACGGGAAGAGTTTGGTGGGGGTACGCGCTGCAATTTTTCCAATTGTTATTAAAGTATATGATTATTTTTTTTTTTAAAGAGGGGTACTCAGTGTTACGAAAATTAAAAATAGGGGTACACAAATGTCAAAAGTTTGGGAAACGCTGGTGTAGGGGATTGATTTAGCTGGTACCCTTTCTCTCTCTAGCAGTTGGGGGGGGGGTCATTTAGTTAGCACCATCTCTCTCTCTCTCTCTCTCTCTCTCTCTCTCTCTCTCTCTCTCTCTCTCTCTCTCTCTCTCACGGCATAAAATTTTTTAGATCACAATGATTTTATTTGAAACCGGGGTGCATGAGAGGCCGCACCGTTTTCTCTCTCTCGCGGTTGGGGGGGGGGTCATTTAGTTAGCACCATCTCTCTCTCTCTCTCTCTCTCTCTCTCTCTCTCTCTCTCTCTCTCTATCTCTCTCTATCTCACGGCATAAAATATTTTAGATCACAATGAATTTATTTGAAACCGGGGTGCATGAGAGGCCGCACCGCTCAAGTCTGACCCGGTTCTGTTCTGGTAGCTCTCCCCGCCCAACAAACTCACGTGGAGAAACATCAATCCCGTCTTAGAATGAACTCACTTGAAATAAACACAAAATCATTCCCTTCTAACAAGAAGTTCATGAAATAAACACAACATCATTCCCTTCTAACAAGATGTTCACGAAATAAACACATCATCATTCCCTTATAACAAGAAATTCACGAAATAAACACATCATTATTCCCATTCTACATTCTAACAAGAAATTCACGAAACAAACACATCATAATTCCCATTCTAACAAGAAATTCACGAAATAAACACATCATAATTCCCATTCTAACAAGAAATTCACGAAATAAACACATCATAATTCCCATTCTAACAAGAAATTCACTTGAAATAAAAACAAAATCATTCCCTTCTAACAAGAAATTGTGTTTATTTCAAGTGAATTTCTTGAAATAAACACAAACTCACATATAATAAGCACATCATCATTCCTGTCTTAAGCAACAAAATGAGTTGAAATAAACACAGCATCACATTCGTGTCGAACATAAACTCACATGAAACATACAACTTCACTCCCCGTCTAACAACTGCAGGAGAAAAGGCAGGGTCCCTGAGGCGTGGGCCCAGTTCTACTCAGCCCAGGTCCTCCTGGCACTGCAGTACCTACACAACGCCAATGTGCTCTATCGCGACCTGAAACCAGAGAACCTCCTCATCGATTCGTCTGGATACCCGAAGGTAAGGCCCCCCCCCCCCCCCCATGTTGTAAATGACTTAATTTCTTGTTTTCTTGTTTTCTTAGAAAGAAAGGGGAAACAAAAAGGATGGTGATGGTGGAACTATATCCTTATACAATGAGAAAATGCGTTAGGGGCAAAAGAGGAAAGGAGGGGGGGGGGCGGGAACTTTTTTTCATTTGGGTCTAATCGGTGTACTTTTATAATATTTAAAAATTCAGAGGTTCTTAATCTTTTTGTTCACACTGCCAGTCAGTTTAGGGTCATGGGAACCCACTGCCAGTCAGTTTAGGGTCATGGGAACCCACTGCCAGTCAGTTTAGGGTCATGGGAACCCACTGCCAGTCAGTTTAGGGTCATGGGAACCCACTGTCAGTCAGTTTAGGGTCATGGGCCCATTCTTAGAATTACGATGTAAACGCAGCTCACCGACCCTGTCACATTTTTTCAGTAAACCCCCAACGGGTCCCGGGAGTACAGGTTAAGAACCTCTGCTATAATGGCGTGCACAGTGTCTTCCCATTTAGCGCATTTCAACGCCCATCTGTGAAATCATTTAAGTTTTTCGCACCTAGATGGAATTGTCGAGGTTGTCTTGAAGTTACTTGTAGCACTTCATAAGTTTCAGTCTCTCGCACGCCATCCACAGATGGCAGACTTTGGCTTTGCCAAGAAGGTGCACCAGACGTGGACCCTTTGCGGCACCCCACAGTACATCGCCCCTGAAATGATCCTAAACAAAGGCTACGGCAAGTCAGTCGATTACTGGGGACTCGGAATCCTCATATATGAAATGGTTGCAGGTATGCAGAGAAACTGTACATGTATCGCAGAGAAACTGTATATGTATCGCAGAGAAACTGTATATGTATCGCAGAGAAACTGTATATGTATCGCAGAGAAACTGTATATGTATCGCAGAGAAACTGTATATGTATCGCAGAGAAACTGTATATGTATCGCAGAGAAACTGTATATGTATCGCAGAGAAACTGTATATGTATCGCAGAGAAACTGTATATGTATCGCAACGAAAACACGAGCCGACTTTTGAATTTAAAAAAAAAAAAATAGCTTTAAAATTAGTGAATTTAAATACCCGTTAATATTAACGGTTACTTGAGATTTGCGCCATTTTAATTATTTCTATCCGTGCTCACGAGTTCAGCGCGGTGGTAACCAGGCTAGTGACCTTTTTAGTAAAGACTTTCTTTCTACTCACACATCCATAGGTTGTGTAATTTGGTAACTTTGTAACATAATTGTTATGAAATGGACTTTAAGAAATGTTATATTATTTTCTACTTTTCTTTTTTTTTTTTTTAAATGCGTTTCAAGTCGTCTTTGATAGCTAATCTTTATATTTACACATATATTAAATATTTACACATTTTACATTTTAACTCACGTTTTAGTCGTAATACACATAAAATTATAGGATTCAAAGGTCACGTTTTCAAAAAAATAGAACTCATTATTTTAAAACTTAAGACTGATACAAATGAACGCATATCTTGAGTTCAATGCAAATTATACGTCGCGTGGTTAACCCAGGAGGAACATCGCTTTTTGAACACAAAGCATCTGAACTTGGGTGGACGTCACCGTGTTTTGGGGGCCTGGTAGGGCTTAAAAATCTGGCTACAAGTATAAAGTTAACGCTGACGGAGACTATGTCGCGATT
The DNA here is from genome assembly GCA_964033795.1 of Lymnaea stagnalis. Taxonomy (NCBI): domain Eukaryota; kingdom Metazoa; phylum Mollusca; class Gastropoda; family Lymnaeidae; genus Lymnaea; species Lymnaea stagnalis. Next base: position 356,475 of record CAXITT010000402.1, on the reverse strand, counting down.
CAGATGGTTACGTCAAAGCCGAATGCCGTTTCTAGAATGATGGGAGATTCCCCCCCCCCCCCCTTTCCTTCTAAACACCACTGAATCCAAATATATATTACATATTATTACATATTAAAACGTGGCAGGGTCTCTGTATGGGTGCCAGGTCCGATTCCAAAAAATAGCTGGTAATGGTTTGTGTGTGTGTGGGGGGGGGGGGTGTAAAGTAGTAGAAAAAAAAATACTTACATGACGTGGTGATTTAATTTGAACACAGCAAAACAGTACTTACATAAAAACAATGAGAAACTTTTATGTTTAAAATGCTTCAACGAAATCTTTGGTTTGGTCGCGCTCTATATAATATTGAGGCTAGTACCTACTCATTGAACCTCAAATGATGATAAATTATTGAGTGTTCCAAAACATACCTATCCAACTGAGAAAAACATTTGATTTAATAAATAATAGGTAAATCCGAGTTAAGAAAAATAGTATGTCAATAATTGTATATACTTTTATTAAATGTCTTGTGAAACAATTGAGTATCATAGTAATAGTATGATTAATATTTTTTCGAAGAATCGAGTTCAATGGATATTCGATCTTTGTCTCAATCTAACTTATTTGGGGGGGGGTACAAGGCGCGATTCTCCTATCATATTCTCTTGGACTGTTAGGCATTAGACTACATACTATTTCATCATAAAGCTTTTGAATTTTAAAAAAAAAATGTCCCTTCAGAGCCGTTCTTAGGAGTTTGGGGGCCCTAAGCATGGAGCGTAGGTTGGGGGCCCCGGAAGGGGGGTGGGTCCGGGGGGTGGAGCTCCCTCGAGCTGAGGAGAAAACTCCACCCACCACTGCGGCACCTCCATGCTGCCTTCACCAATGTTTATTCTTTGTTCGCGTGTAACCACTAACCTTATTGATAATTCCGCCACTAGAGAAAATGTGTACTTCTGAAATATATGGACATGCAGGCATGCAGGTGGTAGTGGGGCCCGAATTCAACTCAGAATGATAAATTTCAGGATGAGGAAGTTAACGTGAGTGACACAGACGGCTGCAGTGCCAGTTAAAAAAAAAACGGGGGATCGAGGGCGCCTCACGGGGGCCCCCCTCACGTTCGGGGCCCTACGCGGATGCGTAGTCAGCGTATGCCTAAGAACGGGCCTGGTCCCTTATTTTGTGAAGAAAAAAAATAGTGAACATAATGTGAAAAAAGCTGACTGTCCGCTCAAATAGTGGACACCAGGCAACCGTAAAAAAAAGTTGGAAACCATGGGCCAATCTTTCTTTTTGAACGTAATCTTCTTTCCCCCTTACAGGTTACGTGCCTTTTGATCACAAGACCCCCATAAGACTGTATGAGATGATTGTAGAATGCAATGTCAACTACCCCAGCCATTTCAAGCCCCAACTGTCAAATCTTCTTTCCAAACTTATTCAGGTACTTCGTTGCACTGTAGTGACGGCACTGACATTTCATTGCCCAGCAAAACGGCATTTTGATTACAAATAGATACTCAAACCATGCATGTTTAAATGGCATTACTGGATTACACGCTTGCGTCTCGGACTTATATTTTATTGTTAGAAAAAGAAAAAAAGGGGGGGGTGGGGTGTCTCTCTGTGTTTTTTATATATAATATATATATATATATATATATATATATATATATATATATAGAGAGAGAGAGAGAGAGAGAGAGAGAGAATAGATAATGTTTGGATACCTCGAAATCACTGCCAAACTGAAATGTCTTACACGTAAATGCATCGGGCCCCTAAGGTATTTGGACACCAGGAAAAAACCAAAGTGAAGTGTTCAAAGATTCCAAATGGGACAAATAGGTACCAATAATGTCATTTTAAATAGAAAGAAGCGAGATTTCTGCATGGATTTATTTACTACAGGAGAATGCCAATTTACTTATAAATTGTTTTCCCCCAAAGTTCTATACTAGTGGTTCTCAACCTTCCTAATGCCACGACCCTTACTTACAGTTCATGTTGTGGCGACCCCCCAACCAAAAAATTATTTTCGATACTATTTCAAAACTGTAGAGTTAATGTATTTTCCGATAGTCTTAGGCGACCCCTGGCAAAGGGTTGAGCGACCCCCAAGGGGTTCGCGACCCAGAGGTTGAGAACCGCTGTTCTATACAGTGAGTAGAAAGGGGGTGCAGTCCACCTGAAGTTTTTTTTTTGTATAAGGTTGGGGAGGGGGGGTGGATTTTCGGGGGTGTGGATTTTCGGCCAAAGGCAGAGTTTTTATCTTGGAAGGATGGCGTAAAATGGCGGCACTAACCATAGCTACCAGATTTAGAAACTCTGGATTAGACACAAATTACATCAATAAGGTCGTTAGGGCAGTTTTTCTATATTACCATAAAGATTGAACAATATTATAAGCCTAAATTACATGAGCTTTAGTTTTAAGTTTTTAGACATTCAACTTCAGCAGTCCTTGGAACCCTTATAGTTAATAATATTTTTTTTCAAGCATAAATTGTACAACGGTTTAAGAAGTAAAAATAAGTTATTGTTTTTTTGTTTTTTTTAAAAATTAGTGCATCTCTGGTGAAACTGTCAAAACTATCCAACTAGGCACATACCATTATTGGTTGTCCATTTTATTTAATCATTGATACAAAGGTGACTTTATGTTTCACTCTTTATGACACAGAGAAATTTTAAGAAATATTTCATGCAGCCTCTCAGAGTTTCATTGCAACCCAGCTGGAAAGACAGTTTAAGTTATCAGTAGATGTTAAGCTAAACGTCAACAAAAGAAATGCTACTAAATTTCTAAACATATTAAATCTTGATTAGTCTATGTGTTATAGTATAGGCCAGTGGTCGGCAAACTCATTAGTCAAAAGAGCCAAAAATCAGCAGCAGGACGATTAAGTCTTCTTTTGAGAACCAAATTTCTTTTCAAGAACCTGTCGAGAACAATGTATTTCGGAGTCAAAACTGATTTGTGGCTGACTAGCCGAGCCACAATCAGGTCACTAAAGAGCCGCATGGGGCTTGCGAGTCCCGATTTGCCGACCACTGGTATGGGCCTATATGACCTGCTTATTTCACTCCAAGCTTTCAATCATATTAAGCCTGACCTACATTTTGTTTGTAAATTGTTTCCTCTCTTGAAAGCTAGACGTCACCAAACGGTACGGGAATCTCAAAGATGGCGCCTTTGACATCATAAACCATTTGTGGTATAAAGAGGTCGACTTCCGGAAAATCATGACCAAGGCCTACCAGGCCCCTTGGATTCCCAGTCTCAAGTCGGAAACCGATACTTCCAACTTTGAGAAGAACAAAGAGGAGAGCATCTCCATTATGAAAACAGACAAGTACATTGATGAGTTTGCTGACTTCTGAGAAGGTTTAACTGTTGGGAACGAAGAGCAGAGAACTCTGCTACATGTTAAGCAAAGGAGGATTTCTGTGATGAAGATGGGAGCGTGAAACGTGAGAAACGTCTTGCAATGTGCGAGCGCAGGAGAAAAATTGCAGGACAAAGGTCACTACATAGGGAAAAAATCAGAAAAAAAGGAGAAAAAAACAAACTTGGTCCAGTTTCTTCCCAAACGTTGAAGTGAGCTGACAGTGTTGTTTACATCAAAATGTCAATAGCAGTGTTTTTTAAGCCTTTGTCGAACATCTTCAAGGCGCATTGCTCAGAATATTGAAACATTTCTTTTTCAGTTACCCAGATATTATTGAAACAGTTGTGAAAGTAGGGAGGATGGTTTTTGTTTGAGAAACACTGACAATGTCAGTGACAAGTATGGGCTGTTGCTAAAAACAAAATTAAATAACTGAATGCATAACATAAGAGTCAAGACAAAAAAATCTATCGTACTAACCGGAACTGAGTTCTGCTTCTGGATCTTTTAATGGAATATGTTGAAATACTTTCACGCAAGTATTAAACACAATCACTTTCATTTCTACAGGGTCATAATGCAACTTTCTGATTAGGATTTTTTTTTTTACTTTAAAAAAAACTGTAAAATAAACATTAATTTGTTTTTTAAAGTTTTTTTCTCCACAACTTACAAATTGCACCTAGCAACTATTTACATTACAAGGTTTGAGAACCACATTTCTATAGGAAAATTTTGTCCCTTGTACAATATTTTTTTTTAAAAATCAATTTTATTAAATATATTTTTATAACATGGTTATTGAGTTGACTTCATTTTTATATTAATGTTAGGGAATTTTTATGGGAAATATTTATAAACTTCCATTGATGTTTCTAAATTATAAATAACCTTAACAAATGACGTTTATAAAATAATCATGCTTTTAATTTTTTTCATGTTCAAGAAATGTATAGACCTACATTTTAACAAAAACAACATAATAATAACATAAAACCTTTGCAAATGTTAAGAGCAAGCAACCAGAAAATGATGTCAGTTTGCTGTGTCAGGATGGAGAGGTTTCATTCTGATAACTGGCTGCTATGCCACTTTGGCCTTCTACTGCTCTACCCACAGGGGTTTCACCAAGTTTTTGTTCCAGACCTTTCCAGCTTCTGGAAGACAGGTACTCTCCTGTTGGCACAATCAACAAAAGATGCTTATGGATTTAATTAAATACATTATAATTAGGGTTAGGTAAAAAAAAATTGTTCAGCTTTCCAGCCCCTGAAAATGTTCAAACGCATGATAGATTAAATGTTACACAACAATATTCTTAAAATCTTCCAGTAAATCCAACATACGCGCATACAAAAGAATTAGTTTCTATTTTCTTCAATGCTAAATCATAGGGCCTGTAAAGTAACTTAAAATAACTTATGTTGCTGTTTAATGCTATCCGCTGCTCGATATTTTTCTTTAATAAAACTATTTCAATGGGGACAACCACCCATTTTAAAAAAAAAACATGCACACCCAAACTCAATAAATCAAATTCAATTTTTTTTTTTACTTTTTTTTTTTAAATTCTTATTTTGGTATAGTTAACCCTTACGGTACTGACCTACTTTTTGGTTTTATTGTCTCAGTACCGGCCATTAATTGGCTAATTATTCCCTGTGGCCCAGACATTATTTTGGAATGAGTCAAAATTTGATAGGTTTGTTAATTTATTTTGTAACTTTATTGTTTTAAAAAATTGATAATAACATGTAGAGAATTATCTGTTCAGAAATGGATAAGAGTGTTAAAAAAACCCACTTCTAATCCCAATTAAAGCTCAATAATAATTTCAGAACAAAAGGTTTCATCAAGTGGGCGTAAGTCATCATCAACAATACCGATTAGGGAGGGCCATGGAAACAACAAATACAGATCAGCATAAAAAACTCAGTAATTGGTCGATTTTCATAATTTAAAAGTCAAATTAAAATTTGACTATTCCCCTAAAGAATAAACATTCTGCCCGAGACTGTGATGAAAGGTTATATCCTCGTTTCTGTGTTTTTATTAGATACCCCTCTTATGTGGCAAATAGACCCGCTTGGGCCACAGGGAAAACGATCGGCTGGTGAAAAAAGACGCACTTGGGTCACAGGGAAAAATTAGGTCACTGCAAAAAGACGCGCTGGGTACTGTAAGGGTTAACATAATTCACTTTGGAACATTTCTTTAAAAACAAATAAACATTATAGTACCGGTATTTGAATT
>CAXITT010000402.1:275842-345842 GCA_964033795.1 Lymnaea stagnalis | reverse complement strand
ACCATTAACATATTAACAAAAAGTAAAACTATGGCTCCATGTCATCCCTATTTCAATTATCGTTAAGCTCTTTTTATTGCTTCTTTTGAAAGGTTCAATCAGTGCGTCACTGGTTTAAGCAGATTGAATGTCTATGCTTATGGCTATTTTAGTTACTAGTGATTATGGGTAGACCAAAAATAATATACCTGTATCTGTATTGGCTAGGCCTATGATGACTTTAAATAGTACTATTACTACTAACTACCCCCATTCCCGTCTACCCCACCATCCCCTTTCCAAAGAAAAGAAATCCGTGCAGAAAACGCTTAAAAGTTAAAAGAGTGGTCTTAACTAAGCCTTAAATCACTGGTCTGCAACCCATGGTTCAAAGCAACATGGTGCTCTTTGCAGGAATAGATCCTATTCTTTTTATTTTTTAATCTATAATAACATGCGCCGATGCAGTTCCCAAAATATTTTTTTTTTGGTATATAGAAAAAATAAATAAATATTGTAACAAAATATGTTTAGCCTTGGGGAAAAAAAAGACCAGAAATGACAAGGTCGTTTTGGCTAAACGCCTTCTTCAACATGAAGGACAAAACAAGAAACAACAAATATATTGAAATTTAAAAACATATTTTTTTTTAAAGCTTCTGATAAAAATGTAGACCTCAAAGTGTCTTTTGAGAAATGGAAAGGCTCTGCCTCTGTTGAAAATGGAAGTAAAGTTGTTCAAAACCACAACATGCATCCCACATAATTCTGTGGTGCGTAGTAACCAGGTAAAAGAATTTAAGCATTACTACAGTACACAGAGACTGAAAAAAATAACTAACAGATACTAATGTTAAAATATTGTTTTAGGGAAATAAATTATTAAGCAATAATTTTCAAGATACAACGCTGTGGAACGTAATTATTATATTCTGATATTGCAGTGATTCTATTTCATATATATAAGCCTACTGGCATTTAATTATTTCAATGAAAGCAGTATCAAAGTTGAGTAAACATTGATTAGTTTTTACATTTCAGAAGTATCATCTGAGAAGAAAGTATTTAATTTTCATTGATGATTAGTTATGTTAGTGTAGGGGTAAAAAATTGACCAAAATAGAGTGGCATCATTAGATAATACTAATACTTTTAATAATACTAATACTTTTACTTTTATGACTTTAATGGGTATATATCACAATTTAGACATTTTAGCACAATAAAAATGGAATGCGTTTTCACTGAGTAAGTACATTCAATAGTATGAATATAAAAATAATTAATTAAATTTTCTATTTCGATTTCAACAATGTAAAAATTAAAATAACTAAATTTCCTAAAAAAAACAAACTAAATTTTTTACTGACCCTAGCTTTTAAAAAAAAGTATGGTACTGATTATCATAGCAATGACATTTTTATGTAATCCTAGCAGTGAGCAGCAGTCAAGACTTTGTCTGCCTTAATTTATAAATTAATATTATAATTAATAAACAGAATGAGGTTCATAATTTATCTGATCTCCAACCACTTTCACTTTACACAGAGTTCAGTAGATAGAGTAAAAAGAGCGGTTTACTTTCTGTACGTGTATTGTCAGTGGCGTAGCTAGGGTTGGTGTCACCCGGTGCGGTAAAGTCATGGTGTCACCTCCGACTTTCACGATGGCTTCATTCTTTTTAAATTATGTTCACAGTATAACAATGACAAGAACAAAAGCAAATCAGTTAAAGATCAGGAGGCAAATGTATTTAAGAACTGTAACAATGTTAAGTTATAGCTATTTTACATTAAATTTAATTTATTTAAAATTTTCCTTTCCTGGTCTTCAAAGTTGCACAATCATTTGATCATAATCAATATACTCCACTGTATCACTTTTAATTGATAGTAGAGCCAGATTAGAAATCCTTGACTGCCCATGGTGGATCGTAAAAAGTTCTTGATAAGCCATACTTTTGAAAAACTCCGCTCACATGAAACACAGATTGTAAGAAACAATTGAAGGTTTAGTGAGAGTATTGGAAGAGATTCTAGGAAGTCCCATTCAGCTTTGAATTTCAAAACATAAAACACTGACTAGTACATGAAGTTGTGAAATTCAACAATATCAGCTGCCTCCAGGTGTCTTCTAAGCCTTGGTATTTCTTTTAAAAGTTTATCTTTTGATAACTCATCATAGAAAGAAGTTAATTTCGGAACAGACACCAATAACTCTTCTTCACTTGCTGATAGTAGACCCTTGGGTTGAACACCCCAAACATATATGCTACTTCCTTGATCGCTGATGATCTGATCTAGGGTTCAGAATTAAAGCGATCAATACACTCATCAGTTCATGGACTTAGAATCGCCCAACCACATCGTATTTGGTATCAATGGAAAGCTTTATTTCTCAGAATTTGGATGTATATATATCATAGCTTCCTGTCACGAAAGTTACTGAAAACTTCAGTCGGCAGTGAATCATGGTCAAAAAAAGGTTATTATGACATAATTATAGGTTCACCTCGTTTCGGACTCCTCAAAATTGAACTTTTAAAAAAACATGCATTTGGTTTGGTTACATAAAGTAAGTTATATGTGTGAAAAATTTACATGTGATCCTTTTAACTTTTATGAAGTTCTGTTACACTGAGTAGTGTGTGCTCTATAAATATGCATTTTTTCAATTTGGTGTCACCCCCTGAGATGGTGTCACCCAGTGCGGTCCGCACACTCCCCCCCCCCCCCCCCCCCTCCTCCCCCCCATCCTTGCTACGCCACTGTGTATAGTAGTATATAGGCTATTAGTCATTAGTATTACAGTGTGTGAGTGTGTTACAGTGTACCGGTAGTATATTAGTAATTTATTAGTATTAGCAAGAGTTAGGAAGCACTTTCAAAGAAGTGAGAGTGTAAATTACTGTGTAACTAAATAAATTAAAATTTAATAGAATATTAGTGCATTGTAGTTGTAGTAAAAGTTAAGTAGAATACACGATTGTCATAGTGCAGGGAATACGAGTGTTTTAACTCCTTTATTTAACTGAATGAATAACTCTCGGCACCCAGGCCGAGTAGCATAACGGTAAAGTCTAATTACATATAGCAATGTTAGTACACAGGCTATTTCGGACACTCCTCGTTTACAGCATGTTTCTGTGCTTGGGTGTTCAGACATTCACTGTTTACGCGTGCATTGTTACTATTAGAGTTAACTTTTCTTGTTTGATAGCAATAAACTTAAACTTCCAGTAGAAGATCCCTGACAATTGTTGAAATCGAAAGTAGAATGACTTCTTCCTTCCCTTAATATGAAAATTGAAGGTTGGCATGGGGACTGCTCATGAAGTTGATGATCATGAAGTATCTAAAAAGAATATATTCAGTCAAAAGAAAAATGATACTTCCGAGATAGTCTCGAAACTGCGAGCTCAGTTTTTGAACAAGGGCTTAGAAATCTACCCATTTAAGGTTGTATGAAAATGAATGTTTATATTTTAATAATAATAAATACTCAAATTAGGCTACATAATAATTTAGATTACATTTTTGTAATTTTTACAGCACGTTCTGTCACCCACTTCAGACTTCTTATGTATACCAAGGCCGGATTTAGCTATCTGGAGGCCCTAGGCTAATAATTAAAATGTAATCTACCACTTGAGCGATGGTTACAAAAAAATCCAGTTGTTCCAGTTTGAGGTGATATTACTATTTAAACAATTAATATTAATAATATTAATCATATTATTATTAATACTTCCACTTCCACAGGATATACCATCGTGGAAATAAGAGAGAGTGAGAAGGTCACTGGGTTTTTGGTGGCATAGAAAGAGTGGGTGCTGTTTTATCTTGGAAGTGCCAGACCGACGTGCTATCACTTTACAAAAGTGTAGGCCCTATATTATAGTATTATAAATTATAGAAAGATATATCCTTTCAGGCTGACTGATTGTATCATACGGGCAGGGCTTATGTCAATATAAACCAAATCAGAAATCGAATATACGAACACTCCGTTGTGGTGCAGCAACAAAATTTAGTTGATCCAAATTGTTCAAATTCTTTTTTTTGATTTTGAAATTGTTTTAGTTTTTCTATCCAAAAATTTTGCCTTTGATTTTGATTATTTGTATTATAATTGTGCTGAAATGAATATGTCATGTACAGTGTATGTAAAAAAAGATAATACCGGTAGTTTTAATAGCACTTAGCACTTCAAACCGTAAAAACTGGATTTTGTCGTAGCTGACGCTCAAGTGGTAGAGATTACCAATTAAAATATGAGGCTGCTTGGAATCAACACCCCCAACCCATTTTTTGAAATAAATTATTGAAACAAAAGGTTTTAAGGTAAAAATTTAATTTTGCTCTTAAACACACAATTGCCAATTACTATTAGACTTCATTTAGCATACTGACACTGCTCACTGCTGTAAGTTTTATTTATAACTTATATCATTTATTTAAAAAAAAAAAAAAAGTACATATTCATGCTTTTATTATTATTACCAGCAATGTGTTCTTAAGAATAAGGTGGCAATGTCTACCTTACAGTGCAGCAATAAATATTAATTTAAATTATCATTATCATATGATACAAATGGATAGAACAAGAAGATTAAAAAGTTTGACTGAAGAAATATTTTAATAAATAAACAAAAACGGAACAAATAATGTTTTCAAGTTCATCAAATGCTTTAATTTTGTGTAAAAAAAAAACCTTTATGTAACCTGTTAAAAGATGCACAAGCACTCAATAATAATTTTTATTTAGCCAGGGCCAGCTCAATCTATGGTACCGACAAATGGGGAAGTTGCCCGGAGCTCCCGCGCTTAGGATGCTATCAGCAATCTTAAAAATATGAAAAAGCATTGCATATGGGGGCTATGGAAGAAAAATAATTTTTAGTGCCAAATGTTTGTCTGCCATTAGACATAAATGGTATGATTGTGCACAGAAAGTGGTTGCAAAAGTTACTGCTGACAAAGGCATCCGATTCCTTTGTAGGTGCATTGAATTCTTTTAAATTTGCCCCTATGATAATGCTTCTAATATAAAGGGAAAAAATAAAGGAATGCAGGTACGGATTATGAAGGAAAATCTACAGGCTTTTTATATACCATGTAGATGTCAGACTAAACTTTGTGATTGGTGACAGTGCAACAAGTTGCCTGGAATCCTCTTTTTTTGGTACTGTCCAGCGTCTATATGTTTTTTTCTGCCTACCGGTATCCTGAATGATAGTGTCAGTGTCACTGATTATTTAATTGATTATTGTGCAAAAGGATTTGGAAATGCTCTAGAGTCAGCAGAAAAATAAAGTATAGATTTAGATGTAACAACCATTTTTAGAAATAAAAGAATAAGGAGAAGGAGGCTGTTTGAATATGAATGCACTAACAAAGTTCCAACTGCAGGTGACCCAGAAAATAATCATGTGCTCAATGCACTGGACAGAGCTATACATTTTTTATCAGAGAGATTTGAACAGTTTCAAAGTTTTAATAACTGATGGGAATTTTTAAATGACCTAAAAAATCTGCCGTACAAAGATAAGCTCAAAGTAGCATGTCAAGGTTTGGAGAATAAGTTAAAGCATCAAGAACATATCTATATAAATGAATGTGATTTGTTGACTAAACTAGATAATAGCCAAAGAAATATTTCCTCATGATGTAAACTTCTATTAGAAATTGCTAAATTCATAATCACTAATAAGTTACCGGATGTCGAGCCAAATCTTTGGGTAGGATTTAGAATAATCCTTACAATACCTGTTACTGTAGCCACTGGCAAGAGAACATATTTACGATCATCCATGTCTCAATACTTAGTTTATTTAAATATCAGTTAGATTGAGATTATTTCACACCTGCTTATTCAGTTTAGCCATAGTTGCTGCTGCTTTTGCGATCCATCATTATCTAACTATTTATTTTTCTCTCCCATGGATTGAATATCTAACACTTTACTGTATATTTTTCTCTGCCATGGATTGACCAGGTTCTCAATAGTAACTTGTCTCTATTATCTCTCAAGGTTGGTTGGTACAATGATGAGGTAGAAGAACTATTTCATTTCAACTTTGATCCAGACACCCTGGCAGTTCTAGTTGTTAGTACACCAGACATGTTTGAGAGAGCACTTGTGCCTTTTATGTGCAGTGATGATTGCACAGGAACACTTGACTTGCTAGACAAATGCATGAAGCACAATTTCAGCCTTGTCAGGAGGGTAAAACTGTACATTTCATTCATTCTCATTTATATCAAAATCATCCCAAGTAACTAAAGGGTTTTTGGGTTCAGCTTTAAATTTAAAAAAAATGTAGAAATTAATATTTAAAATTTGCCAATAACATTATGTATTTGATTTACAAGTAAATGACACCTATATAATTTAATGATATCCATAGAATGCAACCTGGGAGAGAAACCCTATACCCGGTATACTCCCACATTTCCTGTAAACATAAATATTGTAAGAGACATGAGGGAGGCAATTAACCATTAGTGATTTTAATCATATAGAGATCATACAATAATGGAGCTTTGAAATCAAGTCATAAGGGAAATAAAAATGTTAAGTAATAATGTTTGGATACAAAATAATAGACACAAGCTTTATAAATCAACAGATCTTTCCTGATGAAGATATCGAAATTATGCATGATTTTGAAATGACACCATCAAGACGCCCAAAAGTTCTTGTTCAGCCAGCTGCACATGTGGCTGGGGCGGCCTACTACTATACTGCTCGGAGTTTAGCACCTAATCCATTTAAACAGGTAATTATAGTTGCCGGAGAGGGAGTTGAGCAAGAAAAAAATAGTTTATAGCCATTGGGCATATTATACGGTATCAGTAATGGGTTTCATCACATTGAAATTGTGATAAATTGCATTGTAAGATTTTCTTTGACACTTTTTTAATTAAACAGCCCAATGGATTTGTTTTCCATTCAGTTTAACAATTTGTTAAAAATTAAAACCATTTAAATATTTATCTCTTCTTACATTGTCAATGTCATTGGAGTCATGTGTGAAACTTTGGAGACTTAAAAATGAGTGTACTTGACCAGTACAAATTATAAGGGACAAATCACAACACAGTTTCATCCTTAAAGTGTCCAAAATTATAATAAAGACATAAATAAAACACTATTAAGCAAAGAAAATTGATTCAATGAGTTTTTAATCAGGTGATTACCTGGTTAATGAAAATCACATATTCATCATTCTTAGAATATGTCATAAAAGAATTGAATTAGCTTTTATGTTGACAGGATTCTTGTTGAATTATTATGAAATAGGTATCGGTAGTTTAAAGTAATATGTTTTCCTCAGAAAATCTTTGGTGTCTGCATTCATCCTGTGTATGGCGGGTGGTTTGCACTTCGTGGAGTTTTCATTTTCAAATCTGTGCGAGCCGCTGACCTTCCCCGTATTGATCCAGTTGACTGTGTGCCAGAACAAGAGAAGAGGGTGGAACTCCTGGATTTGTTCAACAATTATTGGAAAGATAATAGGTACAGGGACATCATTTCAGTTGAGAAGAAGTACTCAGAAGATCAGAAGAGATACTTCAGTACACTGCCCAAAGATCGTGGCCCGCTCATCAAAGAATTGATTCAAAAATATAAGGGGATAAACAGTGAAGAACAAATGCAAAAAAAAGAGATGTTGACAAATAATAACTCTATTAAATTGTGTAACTCAGAATCTAATTCCCAGCCAGATTATGGCTTCCATAAAGAATTTTATTAAAACTATTCCCTTATTTAGTTGAAAGAGATCTTTTATAATTAAAATGTATTGATTTTTATTTCTATGTCAAGATTTTTAGTGTTACTCAGTGTCTTAAACTTCCATAAGAGCCAGATAAGGTTATTTCGATGGCACATGGCTCACACAACTGCTTAACAGTATATCATTAAGTTCATCAAGTGTTTGCACTTATTACAATATGTAAATTCAAATCTTTGGTGGACTGCGGGATAAAGCTTGAAGGGTCCTTAGTTTGAGACTGCGTCCTCTATAAACTCCTTCTGAGGGTTAAATTTTCAGTGTGTTTGTCTCATAAATTGTGCAATAAATAAAATGATGTAACTGCGATAGTTTGCTCCTCGTTCTAACTGAACTGTTCTATTCGATATTAGTAAAAGTTTTCTTATCCCAAGGAATAGAGTCGCCCTCTGTTCATCAATTGTTACTCATGAGTGCTTAAACCAATTAATTTGTCATTTCCCTGCATTTGTTTATTAGTTGACATTGCCATAAAAATATGCAGATTGAGCCAGCCACAAAGAAAGTAGCCTGCCTCCAGCTATAGTATGACAAGATTAACCTGGAAGGGGTTGGTTTTTATTCACTTACCCACAAGTTACAGTAGATGTTGGGACCCCAGATGCTGGGACCAAAGATGCTGGAAAAGTGGTGTGTAAGTGAATAAAAACTGTCCCCTTGCTCACTTAAAACTACTTTATCATGGCACACCCTTTCCAACAGCAGTTGCCCGATGGTTGAAAGCAAAAATAACAAAGATCCCCCTGTGACATAATGCTGCCATGTAAGCTGGAATAACTGTGAAGTATACAGTTTTCCTTATGTTTATGATTATTCCATATTTCATAATGTTTAACTGTGATATGAAGTAATGTGCACTTCGGATATGGTGCAGTTGTAACACTGCAGTTTTTTTGTCTAGTAAAAAATTAAAGTCATTGATTGATAGTAATATTAAATATAGATAATTATTTAATATAAATTGAAAGAAAAATGACAAATCCAAAACATAAAAATCTTTGGATTTGTCAAAGATTTTTTATATTTTTGAATTATAGGATTTTAAGAAGAAAAAAAACAACAATAAAATCATTCTATTCCAATGTAACCACATCAGAATTTACAGCCAGATGGCCCAACACTAGCAATTATTTTTTTAATGTTATGTTCAAGACTTTCTTCTAACATGTTAAATTTTCTATGGTTTTGCTGCCATAAACATAATGCTTACAATTACAAAGATATTCATTTTTATTTTGGATATCAATAATATCATACACCATTTTACTTGACACAGTATAGTTAGAAGCCATCTCTAGTTAGTTCAAACATTTCATACCATGCTCTCATTGGTTTTGTGAATGTAGGTGTAGAAATTTAAAAATTTTTTTGCACTTGTCACTCATGTTCATTAAACAAATTTTGAAGCATAACTTTTATAGCATGCTTGCAAATTTATGAACATAGTGAGTAAAATAAAAAGTCAATTTTGGCTTTTTTAAGTTAAAATATTTTGAAATAATTCTGCTAATTGAAATTTGCTTTTGAGTAGGGGCAGCTACCTCATTTCTTGAAAGATCTTAAATGTATCTAATAAGCCATTCTAAAATCTCCAATCTTATGTTTTATTTGCTCGAATTTTACCTTTGAAATTTTAAATGTTTTTGTAAAATTACTTTTCCACTCAGTGAAGACTACTGGACTGCTATTACTAATGGATTATTATTGTTATAATTTTTTATATTATTTGACATGTTTCTTTTTCATTTTAAGTTTATTAAAGAAAATATATTTATGTTTGTGCCTGGGCTATTGGGAAAATGGTGGGTTTGGAGTGGGGATGAATTTTTTTTTTTAAGTTAATGAGCGAAATACCTACTTGCCAACTGAGGGAAAAATTAATATCTTTTATTGTTTTTCAATTCTTTTTGTGTTCATGAAACACTTTTTTAAAATAAATATTTTCAGCAAACATGTTACATGTAAACTTTTCATCTGATATTTGTATGCGCTCATTTTTTATACAAAAATTTATGGGTACTTTATAAGAATAGAGATTATTGAATAAAGAAAAGTAACACTTGTATTCTTGTATTATCATGAATGTTTTAAAAAAATGTAGCCTTATATTAAAAAATCTAGGTACCTCAATTATTGAGCACTGAGAAACAAATATGAAATTTCTTAATTGTTACCCAAAAAAAATTAACATTTTAACAAATTTCTTAATAATTTATTTTTCTCCCCCTTATGCAGTAGGAAATATAGAGGGCACTGGTGCTGTCTGTTGCAGTTAAAATGCACCAATCCATAACATTTTTGAAGTGCTGTATTTCCTTGAATTTGTACTAAATTCACACTTTTGAACTTTCAGAGTAATGATGAATTTGACTACTTTTTTTGCAACTCTTTGATTTCCCTGCCGACTGGTATGTTTTAAAAGTTAAAGTTTAACCCTGTTGACTGATTTAAAACAACACAATCTCCATTGTTAATTATACATTTGCGTGGGTTGTGCCTTTGATGTATTGTTAGATTTTCATGCTGTTTTTATTTCATATGAAAAAAATTGGGCCTAATAAAATATTCCTTGAAGTTCTGTATATATATATATATATATAATATATATATATATATTGCTTAAAAACTTTACTCCTGTTTTATTACTGTGGACATTAATGTTTCTATGTATATTCATAACTAGCCAAAAATTGCCAATGTACCCTGCTTTGTTCAGGTTCGTGTTTGGGAAAAAAACAACTTCTAAAGCGTTATCAGTGTACACGTAAATATAGGACCTATGCTAAAATTACCAAGTAAAATTTAAAATGTTCTATAAAAAGACATCTTCAATTTTGGGCACTCGTCTTTTCAGTTAAGATTCATGCTGGGCACAGCCAAAAACCATGATTTGAAGACAAATACAACTTTTAAAGATGTCTCATTGAAAAACATGTTGCCTATTATATTTTTACTAATTGGGTCCCCCTGCACAGAAAGAACTTAATCTTTAATATTTAACAGCAGTGAGTATTTATTAGTTTTTGGATAAGAAACAAATTTTATTTTAAAATTATCCCTTTAAAATAGGTTGAAAAACAGCAAAGATGGAGTGTTTATTTAAAATAGAATGGAGGCCCTGTGCTCAAAATGAAGGGGATATTATCAGTTTGAAACCATAGATGTTTCGACGTTTAGTGTTGCTGATTTTAATTAACATTTTATAAAAATCCATTTTGAGGCTATCCATAAATGATGTCACGCGTCTTTGAAAAAAAAGGGGGTGTTGGGGGGGGTCACATTTTGTATCTTAGTCTTAGTACATGCTTTTGGGCAGGGAGTTTTAAACCTCTTTGTAGCGCTGCAGACCCACTCCGTTTTAAGCACACACACCCCCTTCCCTGACCATTTAAATTATATTGTAATCAAATTTAAAATATGAAAACAATTACATAATTTAGTTCTCATAGTTTTATTTCTTTAATTAACTTTTTATAAACAAGGGAAATAATTACCAATAAAAGTAATGCGCCAACAAAATTCACCAGAAAAAACATTTACTGCTGCTAATCAAAATGCAAAAACTGATTTTAAAAAAAAAATTGTAAAGCAGCAACAACTCGCAATGGCAGCAAATACAATTTTTTGGTCTTACGCACCTCAGGTCTGGGGAGGTAGTTCTTTTACCCCTGGTTAAGAACTACTGTTATACTAAGTTAAAGTGAAATGTTTGTGACACAGATGCAGTAATCCATGGGAGGTGAATTTTTTTAAAAGGGTTTGTAATGGACAGACGTGGACACAGGTAATTTTTATATAAGGTCGGGGGGGGGGGGGGGGGGGCGCAGAGATTTGTGACGTTGTATATATTATGAAGGGAGTATTATGATACAGCTTGGCAACGGTGTTCACGGAATGTTTCTGTATATCAGTAGGCTCCCCTTGCTAAGTTGCGGATTGTTACTAGAGTCGCCTTTTTTTTTCAACAACAACACATTCTCTCCCTTTCCCCTCCCCATTTCACCAGATGTGATTTTGAACTATTTTTTTTTTTTTGACATGCTGTCATGGTAACAAAGATGTCAAAATAGTAGTACACAAGAAAAACACAGTAATAGTAAATAGTGGAAGTGGGATAGCCCTAGTGGGATGTGACGACAACATGCCTACAAGTTGCCCACTTTAAAATGGTTGTTGTTTTGAACAAAAAGATGATATTTTACTTTTAATATCATTTTAATACGTTTAATAATGAAATTAGTTGATTGTTTATTTCTCAAAAGTTAACTATAAAAAAAAATGCGTTCAAATATGAGATTAACCAGTGTCCAGTGGCTTTCATAAAATAAAAAAAAATATGTCTACTGAATAAAACGCTAACTAGTGTGAGAAAGTCTGGGCTTATTTGAATAAATGCTAAATAATATTATTATAATATCCGTAATATAAATCGTTGTTAACAGCAGTGAGTATTTATTAGTTAAATGTGTCTTTTTTTTTTTTTTAAATTTCATTCTCACTGTTGCTCCCGGTTTCAAATTTATTTAGATCTAATTTTTTTTTAATTTCAAAATATTTTTTTACATTCTTTTGAATATATCACCCCATGCCTATTGTTGTTAACAGCAGTGAGTATTTATTAGTTAAATTTGTCTTTTTTTTTTTTTTAAATTTCATTCTCACTGTTGCTCCCGGTTTCAAATTTATTTAGATCTAATTTTTTTTTAATTTCAACATATTTTTTTACATTCTTTTGAATATATCACCCCATGCCCAGGTCGTCATCACGGTGCGGTAATTGCCACTTTATTAAATAACTAAAGTGTGAATGATCTGCAAGCTCAATTTTGTTTTGTGTACGGAGCCGGTGCCAAACTAAAAACATAACCGGAAGTTTTCAATAAAGCGCCCTTTTCGAGTTCAGTACCAACTATGGTTAATTTACTCTAGAAAAATGCACATCAAGTCAATTGTGATTGACGGATTTAAGTCCTATGCTCAAAGAACTGAAATAAATGGCTTCGATCCTCTTTTTAATGCTATAACTGGCCTTAATGGAAGTGGAAAATCGAACATATTGGATTCTATTTGTTTTCTGCTAGGAATTTCAAATTTGTCACAGGTCTGTTGTATACAAACTTTGAACCGAACTATAAACTGTAACTGTTTACTGAGTCAGTTACGTCAGTGTAGTGCACCGGTACCTTAGTCGTAGAGTATTCAACCCTACTAAGACTAATAATTAGCTACTAATACTATACTATACTTAAACTATGTCTATACTACTTACTAAAAAAATGTCTAAATCTGAGGACGAATGCCATGGCGTCTTTTGGGTGTTTATTATAATTGCAGTGAATTAGGGTTTAGGTTAGGTTGAGTGATCGATTTAGGGTTCAGGTTAGGCATAGGGATACATTCGTGAAATTCGATAAAATAGTGGCATTGGTCCTCGTAATTTACCCTAAAAAACTATGAAGTGTCTTCACGTCCGGCGCGCCGGACAAATAGTGCACGAGATATACGTCCGGCGCGCCGGACAAATAGTGCACGAGATATACGTCCGGCGCGCCGGACAAATAGTGCACGAGATATACGTCCGGCGCGCCGGACAAATAGTGCACGAGATATACGTCCGGCAGCATGTCACGTGACCGCCGGACGGCTAGTAGTTGTTATTATTCTGAACGAAGTGCAATTAGGCAGATATTGTGTGGTCTTGTGGTAGAGTGGTCGCTTGACGTTATTAATATTTGAGGATCAATACCTGGTATAGGATTGTTTTTTTTTCCCATTTTAATTTAAAATATTTTATACTATATTTATAGTATCATGCATCAGCAATAGTAGTTTCATGAGAAGTTTTAAAATATCTTGGTAGCAATTGAAACAATTTAAAATGAAATCGTTTACTTTTATTGTTTGCCTACTCCACACTGGCCCCTAATTTATTTTATGGATTACTGGTACACAAACTCAAATAACAAACTAAACAAAAATGTTTACAAGCCACTTTCACTTAAGTTTTTTTCTATTATTTGCATTCAAGATACTCAGTACATTACTTGGTAGAGAAATATATTTTAAAATTAACAATAGTTTTGAATCATTCGCATTCACGTGACAAGGCTGACCGACAAGATATCTCTCGCCACTTTGTTACAGCGGTCATGTGACTTGGCCGCCGGACAAATAGTGCGGGAGATATATGTCCGGCGCGCAAGACGTGTAGACACTGCCAAAAAAGCTAATTAAGTACACATTATATCATAAACTTAAATTGTGGTTTAAAACAATTTTTGACATAATTAATTCGAGGGGGGGTCCTTGAAAGTTTGACAGTTGTTGACAAGGTGGTCAAAAATTGATTGACCTAGTTAGTTAACCCTTACTGTTTTTTTTTTTTGTACTGACCTACTTTTTGCTTTTATTGCCTGAGTACCTGCTATCATTTTGCTAATTATTCTCTGTGTCCCAGACATTGACATTATTTTGGAATGAGCCAAAATTTGATAGGTTTGCACATTATTTTGTAACTTTTTTTTTTGTTTTAAACAATTTATAATGACATGTAGAGAATTATCTGTTCAGAAATGGATAATGATAAAGGTGTTAAAAAACTAAAGTGTTTTGTTCGAACTTTTCTTTGGCATGGCACACTAGGGGATTGTGCGCAAGTCGTCATCAACAATAGCGATAGTGTAGCGCCATGGAAACAACAAATATAGATCCGCACAAAAAACTCAGTAATTGGTCAATTTTAATCATTTAAAAGGCAAATAAAATTCAACTATTCCCCTAACGAGTAAACATTCTGCCTGAGACTGCGGTGATAGGTTATATCCTTGTTTCTGTGTTTATATTAGATACCCCTCTATGTGGCAAATAGACGCAATTGGGTCACAGGGAAAACAATCGCCTGGTAAAAAAAGACGGCTTGGGTCACATTGAAAAAGTAGGTCACTGCAAAAAGACGCGTCTGGTACTGTAAAGGTTAATGGCCGGCCAACTGTTTTTAAGTCGTGTTGAGACTTGCCAATGTAATGTCACCGCACTTAGGGTGAGACAACTCTTGGGAAAACCAATGTAACTAACCACACCTTTACCAAACAGGACATTTAAAATCATAATCATTGGCGCAGCGGATGTCCAAAACAAAAGAATTACTGTATTTTCAGGTGTATAAGACGACCCCTACTTTTCCTGTTGAAATATAGGGTTTGGGCTATACCCGCCTACCCTTCTTCCAACGCACACCAAATAAAATTTTAAAAATGTCAGATTTGATTTCTATATGGTAAATTTAATTCAAATGCTTATGACATGTAGGTACTGACTTAGCAGGAAAACTGTCATTTATAAAAATACGGCTGTTGGTCATCAAATATGTAAACATAAAACAGTGCAAGGTTCCATCCCTAAATGAGATTTAACACTGCAGTCGCCTCTGCATGCCCATTTTGGCCCCACCAACAACTCAATTGTTTCATCTCCATTCACCAGAACCGGAGGGCAATCATTAGGCTCCTTTGATTAATTTGATTTAATGGATAAAACTTTTTCTAATTAACTCTTAAGCTGAATGGAACGATAAGACAATAAACCCATGGGAGCTGTCATGCTGTTTTCTAAGCTGTCAATCAAACTGGAACTAATGATGATAGGAGGAAGATAAAAAACAATATTGAGTGGTGGGACATTAAATTGTGGGAACTGTTAGTGGATGACGTTGTATTACTAATGATGTATTGAACTATGAGTTTATAATGTTGTATAACTATTCACGTATTAAACTGTCCCTCACTCGACCTATGTGATGCTGTGGTCTAAGGTACGGTAACTAAGGGTGGCTTAGCTAGAGGGCACGTGTCCATGCCATGAAGTTCCAGCACGCCCAATACCAGCTTATAAGATGACCCCCAACTTTTGAAAAGATTTTCATGGGTTAAAAAGTCATCTTATACACCGGAAAATACGGTATTTGCAATTACCTATAGCGCTCTTCTGTGGGTGAAAAGTAATATTATTGTGATGCCAATTTGGATTATATTTCTTTTTGTTGTTTTATTTACTTATGCACGGATATCACATGTACTCGATCTTACGACAAACTTAGATAAATGTCCAAAAACAAGTACTATCCGTCTGGGTAAAATCAGCACAATAGTCACCTCATATAAAACAATGACAACATGTTTCATTACAAAATCCTCTTGAAACATTTTAGGTCAGGGCAGGAAGTCTTCAGGACCTTGTTTACAAAAGTGGACAGGCTGGTGTAACTAAGGCAACAGTAAGCATAACATTTGACAATCAGGACAAGCAGCAAACTCCTCTGGGCTATGAACAGTATGATGAAATCACAGTCACTAGACAGGTAGACTTGTTTGGTTTTTTTTTAAAGAAAAAAAAAAGGTTTAGGAAATTTACCTAATTTAGATAGATTTTTTGTTCATGAATGAACCTTGTAACAATGTTGGTGGTAACACTGTTAGCTAATTTTTGAGCTCACTGTAATGGATGGCTTGCTGGATTACTTGAATAGCTAATTCATTCCACCGTTCACTCCTCAAACTTATCTGTTTCTCTCTCTCACTTAAGAAGTGATAATGTCCAATGAATAATTGATACGGTACTTTATTACATATAATAGATAAGTTGAATAAATCCTTGATATGAGGATATCCTTGTAACAATCATAGAATGCAATGAATATACATACACACACATGTTGAATAATATTCCATCTGATAGTAATTAAATAATCCATTCAAGAAAAAACAATATGTCTGTCACCTCTTCAGATAAAAACCTTACGCTCTTGCTCTACTTAAAACATGTATTCTACTTCAGCTCTAAAACCTAGTTCCCGCTTTTCTCGTGATTTACATCGTTCTCATTAAATCAATACGCCATCATGTCGTGAGAATGAATATTAGGGTCGTGTGAAAAATCATACTTGGTCTGTTACAAACTTTTTTTTTTTTTTAAATATATAATGTAACAAAAATTATTTGAAAATTTATTATGCCTTCATTACTCTGTATTTCAGGTTGTCATTGGTGGACGCAACAAGTATTTGATAAATGGCAGCAATGCCAATAACATGCGAGTGCAAGATCTATTTCGATCTGTTCAGCTAAATGTCAATAATCCTCACTTTTTAATTATGCAAGGTCGGATTACCAAAGTGCTAAATATGAAACCTCCTGAGGTGTGTATGATTTGACACTTTACTTTATGCTAATTTTAATATAAATGATGCTCATGCTTCTTGAATATTAATAATCATTTTATGAAGCATTACATAATGTTCATCTATACATTTATTATTGTTTTCTGGATACCAGATACTATCTATGATTGAAGAAGCTGCAGGAACACGGCTTTATGAAACAAAGAAAGAAGCTGCTCAAAAGACTATTGAAAAAAAAGATGCCAAGCTTAGGGAGATCGACACTGTATGTTTGTTTAGATATGTATTTTATTTTTTCATAGAAAGTCTTATACGGTCAAATGTTCTGTCGCAGAGAAAAGTTAATTACCATTATTCTAAAGAAATGCAGCTCTTAGCTCCATGTTAGTTATAGTGGTAATGATAGCCATAAATGGAAACAAACTTCCTAATAAAAGTCGGAATACTATTAACCTCTATGTCGAAAACTTTGAAGACTGGCAGCACTGGCAGCAAAACTGAAAACACAAAATTAATTTTGAAGAAAAAAATCCCTTCGACAGGTGCTGAATGAAGATATTACCCCAACACTTACCAAACTTAGGGAGGAGCGCTCTTCCTACCTTGAGTATCAGAAGATCATTAGAGAGCTGGAGCATTTGAATAAACTTTATATTGCCTACCAGTTTGTTAGCGCTGAGGTAAGATATTTGCTGTTCTTAAATTGACACATGTAATGAAATCATTTGTTAACCACTGGATATTCTTATCTCAAATTCCAGGTCTTGATTTATATTGTTTGTACTTTTTATTTCTTTTTTAGGTAGTAACCTGAACAATTTATTCAATTCTAATGATTGACTTCACAAATAACATCTTATCACCTAAAGTAGCAGAATCAAGTCCTGTCAAAGATGTCTGACGTTTCTTAAATTAAAAATAAAAGAGAGATCGTATTATGCAATAGATCCCACTGCTGTTGCTTTGAAAGATGGCATAAGAGCTTGTCAAATTTCTTGTTCAAAACATGAATTTTATTAACTAATTTAGTTGGCATATGTTAAAACAACATAAACCAGAGTAAAATGTCCACATAAATCTGTGCATGCTAAAACTTGCTATCTCACAAAATTTCATCCCTCTTTCACAAAATCCATCACAACATTTAGGCATGATACCAGTGTCACTGCGTTTAATTTTTAATAAGTTTTGAACAATAAGACTGTTAGTCATTTTGAAGATTTTTTTTTTAGGTGGCGCAAATTAGATGTAAGACATTTTCAGATGACATTACACTAAATAAAATGTAGCAGCAGTCACTACACAGGCTAACACAAGTTCATATACCTTTGTAACTTAATATCTACATAGTGCGTGATACACATAACCCTCATTTTGACCAGAGAGTAAAAGATAGTTCAGTCCATTTGGGTTACTTGAAATTTGGGTCATTAAAGGTATTTCGTTGATGAAGTCTATTGATAGAAAAACCTTTAAAAAATAATTAACCCTATAATAAATAATTTTATCTTTATAACAAAAATTTAGGAAAGAAAAAAGAAATCTGCCGAAGAACTGGTTGAAATGCAGGAGGTCATTCTAAAAACAAAAGCCAGAATGGATGAAGTGAGTAACTTTGGCTGCTTTTCCTTGATTTAAAATTAATTTAATACATTTTTAGGAGGTGACTTTTACATGGTTATTTTTTTACACAAATGTGTATATGAAAATAACTTTTTAATAAAATACAATTGCAGAATATATCTTGGATGGCTTGACGACCGTAATTTTTTTTAAACCATTAGATCTTGCTAAACCTATTGTCTAAACAGAAATAACAGAATCTGTAAACTAGACTCGGCGTGAATTAAGGTGTTAATTATAACATTGTTATGTGTACAAGGAATCTTGTTATGTTTAGGAATTAGTGGTTTATTGATGGGGAGGGTTCGTGCCCCCAGTTGTACCACTTTACTGAGGTAATCTCTTCAAAGTCTGCAGGTCTCTTGTCCTTATTTTAACGTTATCCCGGCATTGACCAGTATCAAGAGCTACCCGAACATGTTAAAAGGCTGAGAATTTGTGACGATATGTGATAAATGTGTCTCATTTGTGACATGTGGGCGGGGGGGGGGGGGCAAAAATCATCCAAAATAGCAGGATATTATGTACGGATGGCCCCACAAGAAAAATTAACTGAAGTGAAGTGTATGTGCACATTTTGCAAATGTATTGTTTTAGAAAATAATTGGGGGGGGGGGGGGGGGGGGGGCAAAAATCATCCAAAATAGCATGATATTATGTACGGATGGCCCCACAAGAAAAATTAACTGCAGTGAAGTGTATGTGCACATTTTGCAAATGTATTGTTTTAGAAAATAATCAAGTTGCAAGGAAATGTTGCCAAATGTTTTTAAGAACGATTCGGGGACATGGCTTTTCTAATTGCTTCCATCATGGACCACTAGTTAAAACAAGGCAATCACGTGACTTTTGGAGACCCCCTTGTGACTTTTTGTTTTGTGCCCGCTGCATATAAAGTTGATTTATGTTTAATTTTTATTTCCACATCACAACTTTGGACCCTTAAATATCGGAGGCCAACTTGATTGGTCTGAGTTGAAAATGTTATATTATTTCTTCTTAATGGCAGTGGCAACAGCAGGGATGATAGTGGATGTCTAAACTAAAAACATAGTTTTGAAGTTAACAGTTAAATGCCTTGCAGCTCGCTACAAGGGAAAAAGTTTCACTCAATCCATTATTTCTTAAAAGCTTTGACCTCTAGGTTCAGACCTATTTTACTATGATCGATATAGCAAATCGTTTTGGTTAAAATTGTAATTATTGGGTATCCATCTTTTAAAAATCACAGATCATGAAATGTAAAATAAAGACAGTTTCAAGTGTAATTTGCAAAGGCAAAGATCAAATTCGACAATCAATTGAGAAAAATGGTCTTAACAATTATAACTTCATGTTACTATATTATTGTTTCTTTCAAACTTAGTGTTTGATCTATGTAGTTACATTTTGATTTGGTCAAAGCAAGATAGAATTAATTGTATGGTACTATGAGCTTAGTTAAATTAATTTTATTAACCTTGTTTGCTTTTTTTTTAATAAACAGATCAAGAACAAAATTTCAGACATTGATGCAATGATAGCTGAGTTGGAAAGCAGGAGGAATAAGGTAGGTAAGAAATAATAAGTGTTTCAGCAGATGTTCATGGATAGTGCAGACCCGTTTACCCTCAAACTCTTAAAATAATACAATATCATCACAAAATCGTTCAATGCAGTATCTTAATAGTTTAGTATAAAAAAAATATGGTGTATATATAATAAATACACCCCAAAATCGTCCATTGTACGCCAAAATCGTAAGAGTAAACAGGTCTGATAGTGAATGAACTCAATGCATCTCTACCAATAAGTGCCTCATAGTACTTAAGTAAAAGTCTTTTTAATTTTTCTGCCATAGTGGTTAGCATCTTTTGTCAGCCTTTAATTTAATTCTCAACAAAATGCAGGAATCTGGCAGTGTGATGTCCAAACTTGAGACAGAATTAGCAGAGAAAAAGTCTCTAGATGTCAAAGTCCAAGGTGCTATCAACGCCAAGAAAGATGCTCTTAAGTCAGAACAAAAGAGGGAAAAAGAAATCAATAAGAATATTGCAGATGTGAGTATCTAAAATATTTTTATTTTAGAATCACTTAATGCTGTTCAACTACATTGCAGGTACAAAAAATTCATTAAGAATGTTTACAAACACAAAATATACAGCATTTTTTTGTTTTAGAATAAAGCCACCATTGTCAGTAGAGGGAAAGATTTGAATAAGATTGAAGCCAATGCAGAGAAAATGAGAACTGAAAAGGTCAATGCTGAGAAAGACTATGAGGCAGCAAAGAAACACTATCAGGCCGTTAGTGCTGGGTTGTCTGCCAATGAAGATGGCGAAGCAGCAACTCTTAATGATCAACTCATAAGTAAGTCGGGGGGGGGGCAACAGCACATTTAGTGTATTTCAACTCATCTCAATAAAGATAGAACTTTAACTCTTGTATAGTTGTTTATTCTCAACTATTCTTGGAGGGGTGGGGTTTAGTTTCATAGACTGGATTAGGGATCATAATTTATTCAAGTTATAATTTGACATGTCTGGATTTTTATTTTAAATCTTTTATTGTGTTGTAAACAGCTGCCAAGAGTGATATAAGTAAAGCAGAAACAGATACTAAACAAGCTCTAATGAGGTAAGTGTTCTTGTACTTACTTTGAAATTTTTTGTCTATATTTTTATTGTATTTGTAGAAAAAGGGGGGGGGGGTGTCAGACATGTTTACTCTTATGATTTTGGCGTACAATGTACGATTTTGAGGTGTATACATTGTATATACTGTATGTTTATTTTTTTGCTATTAAGATAATGTATTGAACAAATTTTTTTATGATATTGTACTATTTCAAGAGTTTGAGGGTAAACAGGTCTGATGTGTTAAAAAGTGCTTACAATGTTTCTCAAATAAATATATATGTATACATGTATATATATATATATATATAAATAAATGTTGAAGTTGAAGAACACACCTCAAAGTATCACTATGCTTTAAAAAATTTTTAATAGTTTGCTTAGGTTTAGAAATGATAAACCTTACGTTTAAAGCAAATGGGATATACAGAATCTTTTTTTTTTCAACACACGAAAATGCATGTTGCTTTAATTCTAATGGTTTGTTTGTTTTGCCAGTCGGGGCCTTGTTAAAAATATAAATTTCCGTTTTTACTTTTCTTAGGTTTCAGTTTTATAAATTTAGTAACAATTTGGAAAAACCACATAACACAATCAAATCATGTCAGTCTGCACAGTCATAATTATGCTTCCCAAGTTGATTTAACGATATCATAAAATAAGATAAGATTCTTTTATTGGTCCAAATAATTGGAACTTTTTTTATTACACTGTGCATATTCATTTTCAGCACATAATCATAAATTAATAAATACATATTTTAACCAAGAAAAGTGTAAAATTAAAATAATTTAAACACAAGATATCTAAAGTATTTATCAGCGAACTCCCTCAGTGACAATATTGACTTAATTAGTGATCATTTAGATTTGGTAACCTCTGGGGGAGCACACTAGTAAATTCGTACAGACGGGAACTTTTTTTTTTTATATTTAAGATGTTTAATAAAGCATTGCATCATTTTGATCTGCAAAGAGTTTTTTTTTAAATTTATTTATTTTTTATGTAATGCATGCCCAAATGGAAGGAATGCATATCTTTGAATTTAAATTAAAGGTTAAATTAAAATATTAATTTTTACATTACATAATTTAGACTGAAGCATGCACAGCAAGAGATCAAGACAAAAGAGTCAGATTTAAAGAAAACTGAACTGAACTATAAAAAGGACCAGGCCACTTATGAAGCAGTGAAAAAGAACCTCAGCAAACTGGAGGTTTGTGTCTTTAAATAAACACTAGTTAACACCTCATGATTAGGATATTATTATTTTTTTTGTTGCTGGTTTCCTATCAAACTTAAAATCAGAAATTGGGATGTTTGTTTAACTGAAATAGTATGCTTATCAATAAATTATGAAAACAAGTGCTGTAACAAAATAAAGCTTATTCATTATTCTTAAAAAGCTGAAATATGCATATTTTTAATAAAATGTTTCTAAAAATCAGCAAAATTTCTCTTTAGTAATTTACTTTACAATTCATGATTTAATTAAAAGTATTTATGATTAAATGATCAAACTTTTCCCCTTAGTCTTAACTTGAAGTTGGAAGAATACAAATAGAATTTTGTGATGGTCACTTTTTCTTCCAGCCTGCTACCTAAGCATTTATTTGATTTATGTACGTAACAAAACAATTTATAATCTATAATTTCTTTAGGATGAGATGAAGAAGTTTGGGTATGAAGAAGGCTCAGAGGAAACATTAGCTGGAGAGAGGAGGACACTTGTTGGTGAGGTCCAGCTTCTTAGAGAGAGGGTTTTAACTCTCGAAGCCAGGTAAGATTTGCTTGGTTAGCAACAAAAAGAATGCTTTCTACTTATAGTTGCTTGGCTAACATAGATTTCTACTTAAAAATTCCTACTCCATTGGCAAATAACATGAAGTAGTTTGACAAAATTTTTAAAATAGAGACTTATAAATTCTGTATGGTCTTGAACGAGCAAATATGTAGATTAAAATCTGCAAGTAAATAATTGAATGTGAAAAAAATTAATTTAAAATGTCATACATACATTTAATGAAGAAATTACACTATTTATTCTCTCATGCTCAGTTTTGTGTGTGCTAACTACAGCTATGTAATGAAATTTAATTGATCTTCTTACAGGTACCCAAACCTTAAATTTGAGTACAAAAACCCAGACAAAAACTTTGATCGGAATAAAGTTTCAGGATTGGTTTGTAGACTGTTTGATGTGAAGGATCCCATTCATTCTACAGCCCTTGAAGTAACAGCTGGAGGAAAGGTGGGCCATAAATCTGCAGTTATAGATGGATAGTTTTAATTGAGAAATTTATTTTTATATTATGTGCGAACATTGTTTATCTTGTTGCTCTTAAGTTTTTATTTTATTATTGACAGCTGTACAACGTTGTTGTGGACAATGAAATGACTGGCAAGACTCTTCTTAAGAATGGAGAACTGAAGAGGAGATGTACCATCCTTCCAATCAATAAAATAACCAGCAGGTCAATTGATGATGCTACACTAAAGAGGGCACAAGAATTAGTAAGTCCTTTTATACATTCCCACTCCTGTTTTATTTTTAAAGTTAATTTGTCTATGGTGGTAAATTTGTATTTTTAGATTAGCTAAAATTGTTGAAAATGAACAGATAACTTTTAGGTAATATTTATAGTGATCCCATTTAGGAAAAATATACATTTTGGTGGTGTTGCGACTTGATCCTTAGCTTATGCTTCCTGTCTGATATGACGCACAGCCATCCTAAAAGCAACAAAAAGATCTTGTGAGATGATTGAGTGGTAGGGTTGAGCGCCACTATAAAAACATAACCAATATTATCACATAGCCAATATTATCAATGCCCAGCTAAGGGTCTTATTGGTTTTGAGATCCCATGAAAATGGAAAAGGTTTTGCTTTCCTAAGCCAATATCTCCATTCATGCTACAAAATAAATCTCTTCACGATTAATTTATTTAAGAGTCATGGTTTATTGTTACCTTGGGAATAAACTACAGATAATTGTTATAAAAGAAGTATTTCAATAGTTATTGGTTTGTGTTTTTTTTAGGTTGGTAAAGATAAAGTTAAAAGTGCCCTTTCCCTGATCACCTATGACAAGAAATTCCAACCTATCATGGAGTTTGCCTTTGGATCTGTGCTTGTTTGTGCTGATATAGATTCTGCCAGCAAGGTAGCTTATGATCCAAAGATCATGAAGAAATGTGTGACTCTAGAGGGGGACACTGTTGACCCGGCTGGTACACTTTCTGGAGGTAAGATGCTCTTATAGTGATTTTGATTTATTTGGGATCATTTCTTATCATAATGTGCTTCAATGAAGTAAAAAAAAATAATAATTTTTTTTTTAGCCAGTTTATTTCAATTACAAAATGACCACTTTGCCCTGCTTACTTGAGTCCAACATTTCCTCAATGTATCAATAATAAACTGTTATGTTTCTAGTGATTTAATTATTTAATTTAAAAAGTATGTATCTTTTGTATGTGTTGGTTCAATCTCTTAAATGAAATCCTTTTAAACATATTCACCCTGGCTCTGACCTTTAAATGAATAAAAAAAAATTGTGGTCATTATAACCGTCTGTCAAAAGAATATCACATATCTTTTTACTCTGAAAGGTGCAAGAACACAAAGTGCCTCTGTGTTGGCAATGCTTCAAGAAATGCGACAAATGGAGGAAGAGCTAAAGACTAAATCTGATCGTTTGGCTCTGCTAGACCAACAGCTGGGTGCAATGAAGAAGGTGGCCGGCAAGTAAGTTATGTATTTACATTTATCATTTTGTAAATTTAGTTGAACTTACTACTGAACAATTTGTTTTTTCTCTTCAATACTCAAATCAATAAATCTTTTACAATCTTCTGTACCGTGACTATTGTATTAAACGTACATGGGGGAAGGGGGTGGGGGCTTAATTCACTAGGGCAGTAAAACATAAATAAAGAGAAATAATTTTTTTTTTAAATTATAGATTGCACTAACTATAATTCATATTCTGAAAGCTTTTCAACTTTTCAAATCATTTTTTTTTTCATCTAATAATTCTTTCACTATACACATATTTTACAATCCGTTTTTGGTAATTTTTTTGCTTCATTCATTGGGCTCTAACCGTTTTTATCGTTAAGATAACCAAGAATATACATTTATATTTGAATAATAAACTTCAGCATTGAAAAAATATCAGGGTTTTTTTTTGTGTGTCATTACACAAGATTTACATTAAATTATTTCTATTTCTTTCTTTTTTTTTTTTTTTTTTTAATACCAGATATACCGAAGCTAAGCAGCAGTATGATCTAAAAGTTCAGGTTTTTTTTTTTTTTTTTTTTTTTATATTTTTTTTTTTATTTTTTTTTTTTTTTTTTTTTTTTTTTTTTTTTTTTAATACCAGATATACCGAAGCTAAGCAGCAGTATGATCTAAAAGTTCAGGAAGCCGAGCAGTTGAGAGTCAGGCTTGAACAGAGCAGTCATCACCAACAGTTAGAAGAGGTCAATGCCCTTAAAGCATCTGTTGGTGAGTTCAGTGTGGGAATATCTCACAGTATTAAAATGTTTTGTTATCTAAGATTTAAATTAGTTAAACTCTTGCAGCTTTTAAAGTTATTTCATTTGTTTGCATATTTTAAAATGTTTTCATGCTATTGACATAAATTCTTATTTCAATATGAACACCAGCAAAAAAAAATCAGTTTAGTTGGAGTTATTTATATTGCATTTAAAACATTTTAACTATACTTACATTAGGTAAAATTTCTGAAGTAAAAGGTTGTGTCTTGTTTGTATCCTGCCTACTATGTTTACTAACAAGGTTGGTGTTCTGCCAAGGGGCCTGGTTGTCTGAATAATCTATTTTTACTATTCACTCAGCTATGTGTATATTTTATAACTGATATATAAAAATCTTATTTGGCAATTTCACATATACATTTCTTGATGAAGTGTCCTCAATTGCATTGTTAAAATTCAGTCAAGAATATATCTTTTTTAAGCAGCACGAATTTGATTAATTCACCTTGCACCCTAATCTATCTGCCTCTTCTTCTGTTTCTTCATTAGTCATCAGGTCTGTACCATTGTCACAAATATCAGTACATGAGAATGTTACATGATTATTTTTATTTATTTTTATTTATTTTTTTTTGCTATGCTGTGGTTGTGTATTTACAGAGGAACAGAACAGAATTCTTAAAGAGGCACAAGAGATCCAACAAAAGGCAAAGCAAAAAGTCAAAGACCTGGAGGACAAGCTGGTGAATGCTTCAGCTTTAAGAGAAAAAGAACTTAAAGAAGCTGAGCAAAGAGTGGCAAAAAGCAAGAAAGTCATGGAAGAGGCTATCGTTAAATCTAAGGATGATTTGCAGGTCTGTGGTGATGATTCACTTTCAGCCAGTTACATGGTTTTTATGAATTGAAATATCCTTAATTTAATGGTAATTTGTATGTGTGCAGGTGTATGTATTTTTTTTTAATAGCCATTTTAGTTTAGAGGTATGCAGCTCAGCATTTTATTCATTTTTGAAACTGAAACTTTTTATTCATAAAATACATTAAACAATTCAGGAAGTTGACAGCATCAGACTTGAAATAGAAACATTACAGAAAGAAATGCAATCATACCATGAACAGCTTGAGGCCGTTGCTGAATCAATAGCGTCTATTGATCAGGGCCTCAAGGAACTGGATGAGGAACATCAGGCATCAAAGGTGAGGTTAAACATTAATTTTAAATCATTTTTCTTAAAGTATGAATAGGACACTTGATTAAAAGGTTAAATATTTGAACAAGTTTGGGATCATTTTAACATTTCCCTACGTTTCTTCTGACAGGCCCAGGTGCAGCAGGCACAGGATGCCCTGAATAAACATAAAGAAACACTGAAATCATACAACCAGGATATTGCACAAAAAGATGGAGAAAAGAAAGAGCTTAACAAAGAATTCAATGACGGTGGGCTTAGAATTCAAGAGCTTGAACACAAAATTGCAAAGTTTCAAAAAGACTCTAAGGAATCAAATAGATATGTAAGCTTCATTGGCTTTTTTTTTTCTTCCCTTAGCTTGTGATTAATCTGTGCCATTTCCTCTTCTAATCTAAATACCGTACATGAAATTTCATGATTTTTCAAACTAGACGTACATCATTTGGCACAGTGATACTTGGGAATTAATGTTTTCAATCATGATGTTGCTAACATTATACAGCAACTTACACCATATAGCTCAATGGTACTAGAAGGGTTTAAAAGAATATAGATAGATTAATGCTGGTCCATAATTATTCCATTTTGTTCCATTGATAAAGTTACAATTTTGGGAACCTCCATGACTTAATGTCACATTAAAAATTTTCAGGTTGAGTCCCTGTTAGAAAAGTATGACTGGATTGCAGATGAACGCCAATTCTTTGGGCAGCCCAACAGCATTTACGACTTCACCACACAAGATCCAAAGGAAGCTGAGAAGAGAATACAGAAGTTGACAGAGACTAAAAATAAACTTTCTAAAAATGTCAATGTGCGAGCCATGAATCTTCTGGGCCATGCAGATGAACAAGTTAGTGCACCTGTCAAATGCTGTTTTTTGTGTGTGTCGTAAATAGTTATTTCAAATTATACTTTTATCTATTTGTTTCTTTACACCCCCTGATTTTGGTTTGTATTTTTACAATCAAATCTCAGTGTTTACATAATTGCCTATCAATGTGTTATAAAATTCAATAATATAAAAAAAATGACATGCCTATAACTATTTGATACATTGATTTTATTAATTAAATAATGTATCTTGGGAAATGGTGGGAAATATATCTTTAGATTTAGATGACGTAATTGAATGCAATTTTGTTAAATCTAGTATACAGATTTAATGAAGAAGAGGAAAGTTGTGCTCAATGATAAGGCCAAAATTGCTTCTGTTATTGAAGAGTTGGATAAGAAAAAGAAAGCAGCCTTGATAAAAGCATGGGAACAAGTGAACAAGGTGAGACATTTCATTCATAGAAGATAAGAAAAAGTAATAATAAGACATCTTTTTTTAAACATTGTTATTGATTGTTAATGCATTGTTTAATTCACTGCGTTATAGATGGGTTCTGTTACATATCACTTTTCATTTTATATTTTCCTCTAATTTAGGACTTTGGGTCAATCTTCTCTACACTCCTTCCTGGAACTCAAGCCAAACTATGCCCTCCTGAAGGCCAATCTGTGTTAGATGGTTTAGAGGTCAAGGTTGCCTTTGGTGCTGTCTGGAAAGAATCTCTGGGGGAACTTAGTGGGGGTCAAAGGTTAGTAGAATGTTTTCAGCCATGTTAACTTGTTTTAGTTCAGATTTGGGCTTGATACCTTATCCTTTTATGAAAGAGTCTATAATAAATAAGTCAATCTACAAGAGCATTGATTCAAAAATCTGTGTGACCATTTTCAGTCATTTTATCAGAAGGATAGGAACGATTTAGCTATTCCGGGTTTTTTAATTTCTCTGAATGGCTGCTGTTTTTCTTCTAGAAAACATGTCAATTTTTAGGGTCATTTTCTAGATCATCTTTAGGAGTCGTTCGTAAATTACGTCATGCAAAAAAATGACCATTTTAGACACACGCACACACACACACAGTGTCACATCACACCTAAAAAAATCAAAACATACATAACAATTTTCATAACTCAAGTAAGATTTTATTTTATTCTTTAACATTTTCCCATAATCGATTAAGACGTAATATTATTAGAAAATTGTGACGCGAAACAATGAAGTCATCCACAAGCCCAATGTAAATTGGCCACAACAGTTTTTGCATCATTTTTCTATATGCGCAAAAGGTGTGAGCGACTGAGTTTCATAGTACTTATAATAC
Source organism: Lymnaea stagnalis (assembly GCA_964033795.1). Lineage (NCBI taxonomy): Eukaryota > Metazoa > Mollusca > Gastropoda > Lymnaeidae > Lymnaea > Lymnaea stagnalis. The sequence goes on along the minus strand of CAXITT010000402.1, from coordinate 316,796 downwards.
CTGAGGCAATTTCGACCTCAAATTAATGTTTTTAAAATTAATTAAATAAAGATTTTTCAAAATTAGAAAATTTTAGATTTTAACAAAAATTGACGTCACAAATTTTGTTACCCTCCCCCTGTCACAAAGTGTCACAAATTCTCCACAATCAATAATTTTATATAGGATTATTAGGATTATATCATTTGACTATAATTTTTAGTATACTTTTCCCTCAAAAACTCTTTTTAATTTGATTTTAATTCATTTATATTAAAACTTGCAACACAGCTTTGACAGACCAGTTATATATCATTGGGTTAGATAAACAAATGCTGTGGCTTATTATAAATTGCTAACATTTCTTAATATGCTACCTAAAAGTCCAGCTTTGAATTCTAAGTTCCATGTTTAAAAAAGCCAGATGTGCGTGGTAAAAACAAATATTAAAAATCTAAATTTTCAGATCACTGGTGGCTCTGTCGCTGATCCTTGCAATGTTGCTGTTCAAACCTGCCCCAATCTATATTCTTGATGAGGTCGATGCTGCTCTGGACCTGTCCCACACACAGAACATTGGCCAGATGATCAAGTCTCATTTCAAGCATTCTCAGGTAGGGGGTGGTTTCTTTGACTTGTTAAGTCTGTTCACATTCCTGGTAAGCATTTAATAAATAGATTGGTAATATAATGGTTGAGCATGTTAGAATATTGGATTCTGGTGTTCTACAGCCGGTCACAGTTATTGTTTAAAATAAATATAAGGCCTGTATAAATGTGTTTTTTCTTGCATAGTTCATCGTGGTCTCACTCAAAGATGGAATGTTCAACAATGCTAATGTGCTGTTCCGCACCAAGTTTGTTGACGGCGTATCCATGGTGACCAGGCACGTCCAGCTACAGCAGCACAAAGCACTGGGCTCCTCGTCACGCTCCGATAAAGAAAATGACTCCACCACCGGTAAAAACCAAGTGAAAAAATTGAAGAAGTAAAAAAAAAAGATTCTTTATTGACCAACCAAACTTTTTCCTTGCTTAATTCATTTTTGAATTAGAAAAATTTTCAAGGAAGAACTCTATGTTCTTTTGGAGATTTGTAAAACAATCCTCACTGCCTTTCCCATTTAATGATTTTCTTAACATGTATACATTAAACAAACAAAAAATTGTGTCCTTTCACTTATCAATTCATTAAAAATCTATAACATCCTCACTCATTAAAACTTAAATTATCATTGTAAATACAGTAACAAATTTTTTTTTTTGTCTATTTCAAATGTACATAACTCATTTGACACAATTTTTTTTTGGCTATTGAAATTTCAGTCATGATACATAAATGTTAATGAAATTCTAAATGGCTTGAATGAAGATGTTACTGATTATATGTTTTGTTAAAGTCATCATTAGAAAAATTTTTAATCGCTAAACATAATTTTTTTTCTTTTAAAAAAATTTTATGCAAACCGTAAGATGTTTTTTTTTTGTGTTTTTTTTTTGTATTAAAAACCTAATTCCGCAGATCAACAGGTCAAATTTTTACGCTGAAACTATTATATTTATTTATATATATTAAATTTTTATCGGCAGTCTTAGAAAGGAACAAATTTCAGTGACGAAATTCCAATTACGTGGATAGATCCACAGCATCTTTTTTATTTTTAATTATTCAAATGTTCATATTCATTATATGTTGATACTGGCTGTTTATGTTATCACACAAAAAGGAAAATTTTGCAAACTTTCCACATAGATGAAACCTCCCACTGCAGCATTCTCTAAGGATTCGTTAACATGGATACACAAGTTTAACGATTTACACTATCGAATGAGATGTAGAACATTTTTAAGAATGTTTCAGTGAACAAGCTGACATGCTGAAAAAGGCTTAAAATAGAAATTCAACTTGTTGACGGTGCAGGATGTGTCTATTTTTTATTCAAAGCTACTCCTGCTTTACACGCATTTGGGTGTCCAGTTTGTTTTTGAACATAATTTTAATTAAACTTTCTTTGATAACTTTTATGTCTCATTATTATAATTTATACCTGTCTAAAACTTATGGCCATAACATGGATTAAGGAATACATTTTTTTAAAATAACTCATTAAAAATTAAATACATGAGTAATTTTTATTTTGTGTTGTTGATTTTTATATTCTTATAGCAATATATGAAATTTAAGTTGATAAACACAGGTCTATGACTATATGATATTTAATTAACAGTGTAAAAATTTGACCCTCTAAATGGTGTGCTGTGAAAGGGTTTAAATGAAGACGTTACTGATTTGATTTTTTGCTCTATTTCTTGTCACTTAGTTATAGTTAAGAAGAAAAATTATATATGTAATACATTTTACTTCCACCGTCCAAAGCCAAAGAACCTGGCATGGCACGCCGAAGCCAGAATGACTCCCTGGACAAGTGGTTTGGGTGATGCAAATCCCAGGCCCTCAAGGAGATGAAGATTTGTGTCTCATGGCTGGCACAACCAGAAGACCTGGCTCAAAGACCACTTTCGGGAAGAGCGGATCAACGTCTGGTCGATAGACGACACGACAGCCATACCAAAAAACATGCTGTGACCCCTGGTGGAAACTAGCATATAGCTAACAAAGCCTAATTGCACAGATGTGAACGGAGCACTGTCCAACACGTAGCTACCCACCTCGACTCGGGTAGGAAACAGAGCTGTAACCTGGCCACTAAAACTGTAGAGCCGCGGAGGTCTTGACATGTCAAACACAGAAACCTGTGCTCAACTAATTGTCTAATGTTAAGACTTGCTCAAGATACATCAGCCAAAGTCATAAGAGGCTCGATCTTACAAGAGAATGAACCATTTTCTCAAGGAAGAGCAACATACTCAGCCTCTTTTGTGGCCATGTGCAAGGTACATTGATTGGTTGGGAAATGGGTTAAAATAAGTACTGGTGTCAATATAAGTATAAGTATGTGTAGGCTACTCAACTAATAAGTATAGCTTTCCATGACTATATTAAAATACCAAAGCCCCAGATTTTGGGTGAAGTAACCTAGATAACAATATAATATTATAATTAGGAAACAGTTGCCTAGGAACAGCCTTCTCAAATATGGCTGTGTATAGAATCATTAGCATGAGGGTTTCACTACCCGCCTCATATCCGTCATTGGCAACATAGTAATCATGATCCCTACCCTTTTTCTTCCATTAAAGTTATTTCAACTGTTGATATGACCAACGCTGGTAAAGGCTACAGTTCACACTGTTGTTGCTACAATTTCGGTAGATACCAATGCTTGCCCTTTGTTGGCCCACGAAGGATTGTTCGTCCGTCGAGGATCGACGATGACCATCGAGTCGTCTGGTGACTGATGACTTGCGCGGGTGACTTTTGTTTAAAGTGAGGAAGAGTTGCGCAGCGTCAACCTCACTCTCTCGTCCGAGCCCACCATATCCAGTGGCAAGACTCTACGTCAAGACGATGACGATGACCATCGAGTCGTCTGGTGACTGATGACTTGCGCGGGTGACTTTTGTTTAAAGTGAGGAAGAGTTGCGCAGCGTCAACCTCACTCTCTCGTCCGAGCCCACCATATCCAGTGGCAAGACTCTACGTCAAGACGACTAGGGATGGGTACGGTTGCAGGAATTGACATTGTATGCGCCTTACGGGACTCCAACTCCGGGTTTGAATTCAGAGTTTCCTTCTCTTAGATGAGTTGCCGACCAAGGTTAACGACCCACGAAGGATTACGCAATGGTGGTTATGTTCCCCGGGTAGCGCTAGGGGGTTGGTGGCAGCACCTCTTCAGCCAGCATGCAACCACTGATACCATCCATCCCTTTGGCGTTACTGCCCACCACTGATACCATCCATCCATCCCTGTGGCGTTACAGTCCACCACTGATACCATCCATCCATCCCTGTGGCATTATGGCCCACCACTGATAACATCCATCCATCCCTGTGGCGTTACGGCCCTCTACTGATACCATCCATCCAACCCTGTGGCGTTACGGACCACCACTGATACCATCCATCCATCCCTGTGGCGTTAAGGCCCACTACTGATACCATCCATCCAACCCTGTGGCGTTACGGTCCACCACTGATACCATCCATCCATCCCTGTGGCGTTACTGCCCACCACTGATACCATCCATCCATACATCTGTGACGATCTGAGGCTGGACTTTGTAAAAGTTCTTATATCGTAAAGCCGCCCTTGGAGGCCCTTGTATAATAACTCCTTTCCCTCCCCTAAAGTTGCCCCGAAGTCGCTCTGCACGAGTGAGTTCCCTTGTGATATCACATTCCTGCACCAGTTCGCTCACCCCCCCGAACATGCTATTTGCGGTCAACCATCCCACCGAACAACCTTGAGGAAATAATACCATTCCCCCCCTCATTTTTGCCCTGTAGACAGCAAGGCGGAGTATCGTCCCTTGCTGGAAATGCATTGTCTAGACAGAGAACTCACGCCAAAGCCTGAAAAAGGATGGTCACCTCAGTCCGATTAACCTTGAGGGTTGAAGGTCAAACCCGCAACAGTGAAAGTGATTTTCATTGGATGGAAAATTGACCCCTCATGTGAATCACCCAATTGAACCATCAGCTAATCGTCATCGAACTCGAATAAATAGCCTGAACAAGCAAGATTCTGCCTTTTATGATCTGATCACTTGACGGTGAATGCTGGAAGGATCTGCACTCAGAACTTCGTCAGCATGATACATAACTGCATCCTAGGATATTAGCAAGTACATGACTTTTAAGATCTGATCACTTGATTGTGGACGCTTGAAGTGACTAGACTTAGTACTTCACTGGCGTGATACTTAACTGCAACTGCTACCTAGAGTACTACCTGGTTTCTACTACTGGACCGACTTACCTCGAGCTGGAACTAGGGGATGATCTACATCCTACACCAAACTACCTGACAGCTAGGACTTCGAGATCCAGGGACTCTCACCACCACGATTTATCGCGGGAGAGTCATCTTCCCCTCGCAGACATCCCAAGGACTCTACGACCGGGAACTCCGACTTCGCTACGCTCAGAACAGCACCGAAGGCCGGAACAGGGACACTGCTTCTTGAACAGAAGGACTCCCACACTGTGTGATCCACCGAGACCATCACAGAATCTATAAAGGCTAAGTTTACCAAGATCGAGCATAGAACTTGAGCAATATAGCAATAGTAATGATGATACCGTCTGTATGTTAGGGACACTTGCTTTGTGTTAATATACCTTTCTAATTGGATGAAATCCGTTTGATGTATATACATTGAGCACCACGAGTGTTTCACGTAGGAAGTTGTAAATATTATTGTGTAATAAATATTTGTAGTTAATTTCACCTTTAACTAGGACTTCGTTTCAGTCTATACTATATGTATATAGATAGGTGTTATGTCCGTGTGGTTGTTCGGCTTAAATAACATATCCCTAGATAGAGTGCCAAGAGGAGATCTCATACGAGAGACACTCCTCTCTAATAAGTCATAAGTCAGATCACCACAACATCCCTGTGGCGTTACTGCCCACCACTGATACCATCCATCCATCCCTGTGGCGTTACGGCCCACCACTGATACCATCCATCCATCCCTGTGGCGTTATGGCCCACCACTGATACCATCCATCCATCCCTGTGGCGTTACGGCCCACCACTGATACCATCCATCCATCCCTGTGGCGTTACGGCCCACTACTGATACACCAGTACTAAGTATTTAGTAACAATTAAATATATTTAAAAAATAATAGCATTTCTCTGAATATTACTGCAATACTAATTTTATGTATGTGCATGCATAAAATGGCTCCTCGTACTTTGAATGAACAAAAATTTTCGGTGAGGCCTTGGATCCCCACATCCTTTGTTTTCTCTCCCCCGTTTCCATTCCAAGACTATTTAATGCAAGCCACAAAAAATTTTTTAAAATATATATATGTGACTTCTCAATCTAAAAGGAGACGTCATACGTTCCTACTAAATTAAATCTGAGATTTGTGTATAATCTTATGATATAGGCTAGGCCTGCACAACTCAAAATGTAAGGTGGGCCGAAATACTTTATGAAAAAACTTGTGCGGGCCAAAAGAAAATAGGACAGGAGAAAAGTTATTAAGATAAGAATAAAGAATATTTCATAACCTCTCGGGCCACAAATTGGGTGCGGGCGGGACGCATGCGGGCCGTATGTTGTGCAGGCCTGACATAGGCCATTAAAATATGCTAATTATCATTATTTCACAAGGACGTACATCCAGGTTGTTAATGGCATGCGACCGGTGTTAACATAATTTATTTGTTCGGCTAAGTTAGACTTCAAAAACTTGGAAACATGTGCTCTATTAGCATTAGTTTGATAGTCCCAAGGTATTCACGACGTGTCAAAGGGAATCTCCAAATCTTTCCTCCCACTCCACACTTTTTTTTTGGTACTCTATTAATGCTTTGAAGCAATTTTTGAATAGCTTCTGTAGTTAACATATTCCCCACCCACTTTTTGTGTGATTCTGCTACTTTAATCCCGCATTCATCGTAATGTTAGTGAACAATGGGACATTTGAATCCGAACTTAATCCGTTCCAGAACCCCGGACGAGTTCCAAGGCAATTGTTTTCCTTTAAAATAATAGAAACTGTCACGTCCTCTATTGCAGCGTTTACCAAACGGTTGACCGGCACCTGGTCCGCAAGCCTTACGTTACCGGTCCAGGGAGCATGAATATTGATGTTTAAATAGAAAGAAAATGTAATGAATAAATCTGGCACCGGTCCCTGGTGCAGTTTCGAAACGTATCCACAGGTCCGTGAAACTTAACAGTTTGGGAAACGCTGCTCTATTGAATCCCATTTCTTTTTTTCCTTTTTTTAAATTTTTTTTTCGAATCACCCCCTACCAGTGGCGTAGCTAGGGTGGGGGGGCGGACCACACCGGGTGACACCATTTTAGGGGGGACACCAAATTGAAAAATCGCATGCGTACAAAGCACACCCTTTTCGGTTTAACCGAGTTTACCGCACCGGGTGACACCAACCCTAGCTACGCCACTGGCCCCTACCTACTAGTTTTAAACTCCTCCTTCTGAACAGTAGTATCAGGCCTTTTACTATACATTATCGTGATGGACCTTTGCTTTCTCTCAAATTGTCGTTTCAAAAAACACATCATCAACCAGTTGTTTAAAAAAAAAAAAAAAAAAAAAAATTATTACTTTATCTCCTCCATGCTTTTCCATATCTTCGAGGTCAGTGTCCTTGACCCCCTTTGTTTACTATACATTATCGTGGTGGACCTTTGCTTTCTCTCAAATTTTCGTTTCAGAAATCACATCATCAACCAGTTGTTTAAAAAAAAAAAAAAAAAAAAAATTATTACTTTATCTCCTCCATGCTTTTCCATATCTTCGAGGTCAGTGTCCTTGACCCCCTTTGACCCTTTCAGCTGGCTTTGATAGCATCTGTATTTTTTCAAAATCGTACGAACATTCCATTTATAAATCCGAACACCAACCATACGTGTTCCGATTCCATGCTGTCTTATCTTCAGTTGTAGCGATAACATCTTTCCTCCTCTTGTTTTCCTCACTACACTTTTTAAGAGTCACGGCGAATACACTTAAGTTGTTATTATATATATATATATATATATATATATATATATATATATATACCGTATAAATAACACAAAACGAGCTCAAAATTATACAATTAACAGCCCAAAATCACAAGAGATGCTTTCCCTACATTTTCCGACATCGAACTGAACAAGCATACAGGGTGGGCCAATAAAAGTGAGAACATCTCGTAGCGTATATTTTAGGAGATGTTCTCACTTTTATTGGCCCACCCTGTAAGGTTGGTAGGGGGCAGTGGCGTATGGTTGGCAGGGGGCAGTGGCGTATGGTTGGCAGGGGGCAGTGGCGTATGGTTGGCAGGGGGCAGTGGCGTATGGTTGGCAGGGGCAGTGGCGTATGGTTGGTAGGGGGAAGTGGCGTATGGTTGGTAGGGGGCAGTGGCGTATGGTTGGCAAGAGTTCTGGGGAAAATGAACGTGCTTGGCGTTCAGATTTTAGAGCGAAAATTTTCGTACGGATTCCTGGTTGTTCGAGTTCTAAGGTGTTCCGAAATTTCGAGCCCTCCCCCTTCCCCCTAACCCCCAACGATACACATTTTTCCCCTATAAGTCACAAGACAAAAGACATTTTATGACTTTTTATGTAGAAATGTAATTTGACTAAAACAACAAGTAAAGTGGAGTCATATTAGCAGTAGAACAAATAAAGAAATGCTCTCTTTGTTCAGCTTAATTTTGTTGCAGTGGCGTAGGAAGGGTGGTCCTGGGCGCCCATTTTAGCGAGAGGCGGCTTTTCGACCAACTGCAAGTGTTTTTGTATTGTAAAAGGAGGTGGCAAAAATCTTAGCCCAACCCGGCGCGGGCACTAAACCTTAGCTACGCCACTGTTTTAGAAGTCTTTAATGACTAGTATAAAAATCGTCACTCATGAGATAAAAGAACGAGGCTATTGTCTCAGTATCTATAAAACGAATGAGAAGACATGGTTGCCGGGTGGTGGCCTAGTGTTGCCTGATAGTACGGCGAGTGCGACTCGGTATGTCTGGGGAGTGTACTCAGCGGGATGTCCTCCAGGATGTACCCGTCAAAGTATGGGTTCTCCGAGGCGATGCTCAGCCTCCGGTCGTTGGGCGGCGACGTGTCGTTCTCTTGAAAGCTCGTGGTCGTGTCCATCCAGACCCGCGGCAGTTTGAGGATGCTGACGTCCGGCGAGAAATGGAGCATCCTCGACCGCACGCTGTTGTCCTTGTGTCGGCTGCAGCCGTAGTAGCAGCAGCACAGGAGGAGCCCCAGCAGGATCAAACTCCCCAGGCTGCTCAAGCAGATGACCATCACCTCCTTGCCGTCGATCTGGCACTGGGCGCCGAAGTACCACTTGAGGCAGCTGCACTGCTTCGTGCCCAGGGGGATATCGTCGTCGACGCACAGACCGCCGTTGTGGCAGCTGCATTTCTCGACACAGAGCTCCCCCGGCAGTCTGTAGAGGTTCGGAGAAGGGTCGTTGTAGCCGTGCTGGCACTGGCAAGACACCATGTCGCTGGCGTACCGGCAGACGGCGTGATCCCCGCAGTAGTTGTGCTCGTCGTCGATGCACGGGTTCACCTCCACGAGGGGAGAGAACAGTCTCGAGAACTCGCTGTCGTTGAGGCTGGCCTCCCTCGACGCCGACTCGAGCAACAGATCTCCCCTTGGGGTCACCATGAGCTCCTGGCTCAGCACGTTCTGGATGTCGCCCAGGCCCGAGGTCAGTGCTTTGTCCATGCCGAGCTCAAAGGACAGCGTCATGCGCTGACCCTGTTTCTCGATAGAGTGAATTGCCAAGTCAAGGACTCCTTGTATGTTCTGCTTCTTAAACGTGAGCTGTATCAGCGTCATGAGCCTGAGCTTTATCGGCTGGAGCTGCTGCTGTGTGTACGACTGCTCGACTCCTGGCGCCCGAACCGTGAGGTGGCCGTGGTAAAAACTTGCACCCTTACACGCCCCCACCCCACTAAGCGCGTTTTCTCGGAGGTAGCCATTCAAACACCGACACTTTCCACTCAGCGGGTCGCATCGCTCGTAGTGTATGACGTCACATCCGGAGTGAGTTATGACGTCGCAGCTGCTGCCGTTCCCGGACTGGACATCGTCAAACGTGTGATTGAACTGGCGCACGGGAAACCCGGCAAGCGTGGACTGATTGCGCGGAACCTGGGTGGCGTTGTTTTTGTAGGCGTGGTGGTAGAGCGTGTCGTCGTCGTCGTACGGTTTGTGCCGCATTGTCAGGGCCGTGTCGCCGTCCCCCTGCTTGTTGATATTATTCGGGGACAAAACAGCGTCCTTGGAGGACTCCGCCTCGTCCAGATATTTGAAGTCCGGCACGTCGTCCCGTTTCAGGAAGTCGTCGTAGTAGTGAGGGACGGGCGTGTTGCTGAGGGGCGTGTCTTTACCGTCATCTTCTTTGGCGGGGAGGGCACCGCCGCTGTTTTCGTGATTTCCGGTGAGCGCCCTCATCGGGTCGTCGGAACCGTGGGCTGTGGACTCGTGCATCGCGGGATGGACGTCGTAGTAGTTGCCCTCGGCGTCGTAGTAAGGCTGTCCTTTGGCCACTGTATGGGAATAACAACAACACAAGGGTTGAGATCGTTACGTTTATCTACTCTATTACGTTAGATGAAATATGACACAAAGAGTAGGTGATTAAACTGAAAGATCACACAAAACAAAGGACATTTCAACCCAGTAAACTTCACCTGGTGTTATGGTTAGAAGAGCCCAATCTCTTGGCTGCAGGTTTGTGGGAATAGTGTGATTTAATAGTGACCGCCATCTTTTCATGATGTAACCCGCCCCCCCCCAACCCCCACAAAAAAAAAAAGTGAATCGCGATCGATTCCAATCTCTTGGCTGCAGGTTTGGGGGAATAGTGTGATTTAATAGTGACCGCCATCTTTTCATGATGTAACCCGCCCCCCCCCCCAACCCCCACAAAAAAAAAAAGTGAATCGCGATCGATATTTTACTATATCATCGATGTTCTAACTTAACAAAATATCTTGAGTGTTCGCTATGGGTCTTTTAAAAATCGGGAATACCTCATTACACGTAGAATAGTATTGAAAATGAAGATTCTCAACAGCGACACGATAATTGACACACACCGGTGAGGTTTTTGGTTGTTGTTGTTTTAATTGGAAAATATCAATATTATTGATTTAAACATCATATCGAAGCTTGATTTTTAAAAGAAAATTAACAACATAAAGAAATGTTTAAACATTTTCTACAAATATATTACTAAAAAAAAAACATATTTTATAATAGTAATACCCGATCGCTCTAAACGTGGGGAAAGTGTGTGTGTGGTAGGGGAGGGGCGTGAATGGGACATATAGGACCCGTGCAGAGATTTTCCATGGCACGATCCTGAAGTGATACGCAGTATGAAAGTAACAGTTATTAATATTATCTTCTTACCTTCAAGGTTAAAAAAATACCATATAATAATTATGCTAAGCGTCAGGTAAAGATCCATTGCAATTCCTCAGGAACCACTTGCTGGATACAGTTAATCACAAGGTCCAGTCTGGGGCACGTTATTTTATATTACCCACAAGAAGTATAATCAATGTCATTATTCTTTACAAAGCACAGTAGTCCATTTTCAGATGCTGGGGTTCCACAAACCTTCTAGTGTTCAAAGGAAACGGGGAGTGATACTGCACAATCCATTTACATAAAACATATAAATATTTATATATACATTTGACCTGGTCCACACAAAAAAAGTATGTCACAGAAGGGGTTACGGTGACAACCCTGTACAGTTTTCAAAATGATATATGTACACGACAATTTTGTTGTGCTCTGAACGAAATGTACTTTCATGCAGCAGTTGTGATGCTCGGTTAGACATGTCTTGGTATCAGAGAACATACTGCGCTAACCAAGAAAAGTCATATAAACAACGTTGTCAACTTTTCCCTGGCCACTGCTTCTAATCGTCGCGTTGTCCTCCATACATTTGCCAGAATGGCTGTCGCCAAAAAATACTAATCAAAATCCAAACTAACCGAAAAGTCGCTGGGACCAGTTGGCAGCGAAAAAAAAAAGTTAAAGAAGTTTTGTTTTTTCACACACAAGGCAGAAACATTTCATAACTTGGTCCCCATGTTTAGGATCCCTAGTCGCACGATTGGCCGTTTCTCAAGCCTGAAGTATACAGTACTGCTCTGCCGTGTGCGGCTTTAGTGCTTGTCTTCGTGGGGTGAGGTCGGGCGCCGAGTGGTTGGGGTACCATCATTTAAAAATGTATGTAATGGTTATGTCCAAGGTCGTCGAAGATGCTAAAGCTGACAGATTACAACTTCTGCAAATATAATATTAAAATATTACTTAAAACCAGTGCTTTTTTTGTAAAAAAAAAAAAATAGGTGCCGGTACTCAGTGATGGATTGCCTAACTTTTAACTGCCAGTTCGCACCTCGATGCAAGCTAAATCACAACTGCAAAGATACTAAATGTCTAAAACAATTTTATTTTATAATTAACCAACTTAAATTGTTTTATTATTACTTTTTTTTAGTATACCGTATTAATTAATAATAAACGTTAAAAGTAAAATACAAGAAAAGTAATATTTTTTCCCCACATTGAAAAAGGTGCCGGTACGCCGTACCAGTGCATACCGGCACCAAAAAAAAAAAAGCACTGCTTAAAACGTCACGTTACATTGTGAGCGCCCCCACCCTGCAACTCTTAGATTTTTTCACCCCTGACTTCAAAGTTAATGGTATAATAATTTTTTGTTTCCACATGACAGCTTTGGGCCCCTTAAATATCTGAGCCCCCCCACCTCCCCTTCAGCCACATGGGTTGGTTGGCCCATGCGATAGCTGTGTAGCAGAAGTTACAAACAACCCAACAGTAAAAGATTTCAAAGAAAATTTAAAAAAAAAGGGGGGGGGGGTGGGATTTTTAAAATTATTTTTTTAAGTGGGGGGGGGGGGGTATACAGTAAATCGTTACGCAATATATAATAAACGTGAAGTTAATAATTCTTAAACTGAATAATTACAGCAATGACATGAGTTTAAAACGCTTTCGGTGCAGTCCTAATTTTCGCAAACATATACAGACATATATTTTTTTAATTCACACATTCTTGCCTTTTTACTACAGAAGCTTCCGCCATCAACCAGTATTTCATTCGAGCTTAATTGATAGAGACATTCAAAGAAGGCTGATGAGTGAAATTTTGTTTTCATATTACGTTGAAGGACATTAACCATGAGTTAGAAACAAAACAAAAAAAAAATGTTTCTAGTCTGACAACATTTTAGAAACGGGTGAATTAACAATGATTCGAGGTTGATTTGTCTTAATTATTTATTTGTTAAAGTGGATATAAATATAATACAAGACCGAAAGCCTAAAGTGAAATAGCCTTGATGTCACCGATGTTTTCTTATAGCTGGATACCTGTACTTTATTATTTAAGAGGACGTCATGATCGTGTGCACCGTGCTTAAAACTCCGTGTGTGCACAGTGGAGGTCAGTAGTGCTTCCTGCGTTTTTATATTTGTTGACCCACGGTGTAGAAGGCATTGGATGTCGTGTTTACTTCTCGCTGTGCTGAGACATGTCCACGCGGAATGTCCACACACACAAGCTAAAATCGAAGGACACCAACGGGCAACGGGATTAAAGAAAACCATGCCTCTAGCCTGACCACTGTTTAGATGTAAAGGGAGGAGGGGGGGCGGTCCATAGGTCTCCGGCTGAAAGAAGAGAACTTTAAAACTTAAGGGCTGATTTTTTAGATTTTTTTTTGGGGGGGGGGGGGGGTCCATAGGTCTCCGGCTGAAAGAAGAGAGCTTTAAAACTTAAGGGATGATTTTTTAGATTTTTTTTGGGGGGGGGGGGGACAATTTCTCACATTTTTTGGGATCGGATAGCTCAAGAGGCAAAAAAAGACCGTTTGATACTGGGACAAGGATGAGCAGGACCATCTTAACATCATTGTAATTCCTGGTCAAAGCAATTCCCTGGGCCCCTATGGAACAATTATTTATTATGACCAGATATCTCTCATGAAAGCAGTGGCGTTGCTAGGGTAAGCGTCCCCCCCCTCCCCCCGGGCCGGGTCAATATTGTTGCCGCCCCCTCTCCACGAAAAACTCTGAATTTGGTCGTAAATGCGGCCGTCTATAGGAAGTAAAAAGTGCCACCCTGGGCGGACCACCCATTTGAACTGTTTTCCTACGCCACTGCATGAACAATATGTTATTATAAAACTATAGAATCCTAAAAATACTGAGAAATTGCCAAATTCTTATCTCAAAGCACTCATGACGCCTTATGTACCCACTAGAGAGCTCCGCTCATCCGATAGTGGCAAAATATCGATACCGTGGGTTTACCTTGAGACTTACGGAAAGCGCACTTTTGCATTTGCCGGCCCAACAATTTGGAACGCCCTTCCAGTCGCTCTCAGAAACAGCCAGACACTGGAGTCCTTTAAATCCGTTTTAAAAACACATCTATTTCGCAAACACTCTCTGGGGGTGATGCTATCTACCATCTTTTTCATTTAATGTATATTGGCCTGTGTTGCTTACGGTTGAAACAAAGTGTGCTAACATTTTTACCAACCATGTGCAGTGCACAGACACATATTAAATAACTCTTTGGCCTATATTGTTAAAAGCCTAAAGATATATGAATATTTACACTCATTAAACTGTTTAAAATAATGTAAGAATCAATCAATTTTTAAGATAAATATTTTAATTTAAAAAACATGATTGTTGACTTCAATTAATCTACCCCCCCCCCCTTGTCGACAACTGTCAAAAATACCCCCCTCCATTTAATGGACGCCCCCTTAGTCATGGGCGCCCGCAGGTAGGGGCAAGGGGGGCACTTGCCCCACCCCCTGGATTGATTGGATAAATTTTTTTTAGACAAAAATAGACAAACAATTTATTAAAGTAAAGAGAAAATAAAGAGAAAGTAACTAAGCTGATGTCCTGTCCGTTCGTTCACCATACAAATACGCTACAGTAAATTAAAACTCTATTAAAACATAACTAAAAAAAAATTCCCCCCCCCCCCCAAAAAGTTTATCGATTTCTCCCCCCCCCCCCCCCCCCTAGAAAGTATTTTGCGGGCGCCCATGCCCTTAGTAGATTTCCAGACTAAGACTTAAGATTTGCTGCTTGGTGACCATAACATAATCATAATTATGGGAAGAAAACGTATGGATGTGACATCAAAAATAAATAAATGCATGAGTCTGCCCTTCAATGCACGGCAAATTATTCTGCCCGCTAATACCCATAACACTGCTTATTGACCAATAGAACCGGAAATAGTTTAATTGTTGGTCGCGAAGGGAAACAATAATAAATGGACTTGCTGATGAATTTTGAATAGCAATGGTCTTGGAGAAACGTCTTCAAATATTTAATTCTATTCTTGAATTCATTACATAAACAGTTTTATAATGTATTCGAGGGCTCATTTGATTATTGAAAGAGAGCATAAGAAATTAGTGGAGGATCCACCATGGGTATGAAAATGTTGCATTGAATTGTATTGAGACTTAAACTTTAACTCAGTACTGAGAGTGAGAGTGTGATGACAGTGATGAGTGTGTCGTGAGTCGTAAGATAACTAAATATTTTATAAATAAAGATAAAAAAGTGTATACTTTAAATTAAATTACTTTTATGTAAACTTTATGTATACTTTGTATGTAGAAATGTATACTTTAAATTAAATTATTTCTGAGTAAAATACTGAAACATTTTTTTGAATATGAATGACTCATTTAGCAATTAATCCAATTTTTAGGTCTTTGCCTAATTAGTCTAATGTCAATGTTTTATTGATGTCAATGAAAATAATTATATTAACATTCATTAAATATTTTTTGTCATTGTGATGTGTGAAGTGTAGCTACTACTACTAGCCTAGCCTATAAATATAATCACACAAGATGAGTTCAATCAAATCACAGTAATAACAGTAATTATTTTAAATCTTAAATCACCCTCAATTTATTATTTAATACCCTTTAACTTTGACGTGGGGTACAGAAAATGAGTATTGTGTTTAAATTATTTTTTTTTCATACTTTGAATATTAAAATAAATTTAATTTTTAATAACCTAATTCATAAGTCTGATATTCATAATTGCACAAAATACTTTAAAAATATTTATGATATTCTTTTCCAAAAAGGGTATTGAAGCCTGGCCCTTATATGAAGACAGTATCTTTGAATGGATGGCAAAAATTAAAGGACTTAAAAATACAGACTGGGAAGGTATACTAGTGTTTCTTTGGTAGGGTTGCAGAGTCAGACTGAGTCACACAAAAAAATTAAAATTCCAGATATGTTTATAAAAAAATAGAGAGTTCTATAATCTCTTCCTCTTTCTGTGTTTTTAATATTTTTTGTAGAATAATTGTACTAACCTGTGTGTATATTATGTATATTTATAAACAGCACTGCGTTATGATTTGTAAATTTTTCATTAAACTAAAGATTTCAGTGAGCAAAATTCATAGATACTATTTTAACTTGGTATCAGTATTAAGATTGTCCTATCATCCTTTAGACTCAATGATGGCTGTCCAAACATGCCAGCTCTCCACCCATCCCCACTACAGTGTAAAGCATCCTGGAAGTCTGCTAACCCTTGAAATAACACCCATTACTTTTACTTGAACTAGGATGGGGATTGTATGACTCTAACATGCCTCTTTCCCACTTCAGGATACAATAAGTCACCCCATATGAGAGTTTCTAATGTGGGCCAGGGCCTTTCTACATGAGTCTTAGCAAAATACTTTTTAAATTTAAGTTATATTGCAAATAATATGGTAACTTATTTAGTATTCTAAAAATAATTAGGTGTATGCTTTTTCTTTAAGATATAGATACAGTTTTTTTTTAAAATCCTTATAGGTGGAATTTTCAAAATCTATATTAGATTTGATGAACATTTTAATATTCGACCACCTCAGGTTTTCTTTCAAACAATACCATTTCATCCTAACGGTAAGTCAGTTATTTATGATTTATTTTAAGATTTATTTACAAGTTCAGATTAGAGCTTGTATTGTTTTCACTCTGCTGGCTTTGATATTTTTATAAATTGCATATCAATATATTCAAGCCTTTCCTTAATTACATTTCTTCACTTTTACTTAAATATTTTTTTGAGACACTTATTGAAAATAAATATGTGTGGTATGTAATATTTATAGTTTAAAATAACATGCTAAAATTTAAATACAAACTATTTGAGTAATATATGCTATATTTAGTTTACACACTTATCAATATCTACCAGAATCATATGAACGTATTTTGGGTTAGAAATCATGAAAGATAATAAAAAAATTGTACGTTTTTGTTAGTTAAACATTTTTTATTCTACTATTTCTACCGACAAATGTAGTTGTATTTGAAATAGAAAAGAAAAATTAATTTATATTTTACAGTTGATGTTACAACAGGACGTCCTTGTGTGGATTTTCTTGATGATAATCAACATTGGAAAGAAAGTTACAGTTTTTCTATGGTTTTGATTACGCTGCAAGTATGTTTCTTTACTGTTCATGGTTATGGAACTATTGTGCCTTTTTTATCAGAACAGATTAATTCATTTAAACTGAGTCTATTTTAAGGTAATATTTTATTCATATTGAATCTAAAAATACAATTTATATTAACATACCATCCTTATATAACACTTAAAAAGTTCGTACATTTAATATAAATGTCTAATATTTCTTTTATTGAACATGTGTGTCACATTACAATTGAACAAAAATGGTACAAGTTCTTATGCATTCCCACAGGCATTGATCTCAAATCCAGTACTCAAGAATGCTGTCAACACTGAAGCTGCCCAGATGTTACATAACTCTCCACAGTCTTATCTTCAGATGGTTAAGGAATGTGTTAAAGCAAGTCAACTTGTAGATGGTAAAAAATGTATATTGTTAAGAAGAACAAATTATGTGGTACAAAAGTGTTCCAGTAGTCAGATTAATTAAAGAAAATTAAAGAGTTATTTCATTTTTAATTTCTTTACTTTTGAAAAGGAAGAGGATGATAGATAATTCTTTATTACTAGTAACCAGTAAGTAGTAAAAATGATATGAAATGAATTATATTTTTAAAAGTGTTTGTTTTACATAATTAACATCTCAGGATAAAAAATAAACAATTTTTAACAGCTGGAGGGGAGCTTTCAGGAGATGAAGCACAAAACAGGCAAGAAATGTCCAATATACCACCACAGAGTACATTTCCACAAAATAACAGTAACAAGCGTAGGACAAGATTGTCGTTTGAAGATTATCACAGCACATGGTGTGCTATTGGCACATCTAAGCCAAAACAAGATACAACAAATTCTTGTAAGAGCTTCTTATATCTCAACGTGAAAAATTTTTTAGTGGTTCTTATACAATAGTTAATTAAGCGTAAATTTTATGGACTTTGTAGTGAAATCATTGATAAAAGTGAAGTACAAACAAAATAACCCCAAGCAGAACATTTAAAAGTTTTCATTAATCAACAAAAATATCCTTGTGTGAAAAAAGATAGCTAGAAATAAAGAGGATATGGTAATTTCATAAAAGATCCATGGTAAGTTCATTTAAGGTCCATTTGAAAAACATTGTGATTACTGAAATAATATTTTTTGCTCTCTCATTTAATTCATCGCAGATAAAATATTTAAATGAATTTTCGTTTCATTTCGTTTGTTAAGAGAATAATTAAAACATTTAAATGTATCTAAATAACAAGGAAGCTCTGGAGTGTTAATTAACCCTTCAGATGCACTTATTTTTAGTGAATTCAGTTTTTTTGTTTTGTTTTTTTTACATCTGACAAAAAAAAACCCTTTCAGAGAAAAGGGAGGTAAAGCACTGAGCAGTGAAAAAAGAAAGATCAATAAAATGTGTTAGAGAAATAACTTTCAATTAAACTTTTCAGATTTAGACACAATAAAAGATCAGGATCGACTACAGGAGATTCATCTTGGTCTGCCTAGGAAAGAAGTGGAGGAGCATTTAAAAAAACAGATGGAAGAGTAATTGGCGTCAAAATCATTTTGTTTATACATTTTAACCAGAACTATAAAGTCATGAAGATGAAATCCAGCCTTTTTAGCCAATCCTTTTTAAATATTTGAGTTAATTGAAATGTTAAAAATTGTCCATTTTGAAAGGTTTCTATAAAAATAACTTTTGGTTTCATCATTTTTTTGAATCTGCAATGGAAATGATCCTACATGGGTTTCATGTACTAGAATATACTCCTCCAGAGTGATTGAAATGAAGTGTAATATCTAAAGCCCCACTTAAAATGACAGTTTTAACTTTAAACCAAACAAGACAGTGCCTTTTGCTGTTAGACATCCAGATCACTTGAATTGATTGAAAGGGAATTGGGGGGGGGGGGTTGATAGTTGATTAAGATAGTGTAAACCCAGGTTAGTTACATAGTGTGTACCCATTTGAATTAATAAGAATAAATACAGAGTATAGTAAATATTTCAGTATAGTCAACATCAGGCACTAAAATATAAACATGATCAGACTTTACGTTCCAAACAAAGGTTCTGCACTCAACATTGAGGTTTATAAGAGTGAGTGAGGGCATGCTGATTAGAAGTTCTGTGATAAAGCAGTCAGGTAGCTTTCTAGCTCTGACATTAAGGGTTTTAACTTGGCCCTTGAGAGTAGGACAGGAACGAATGCAGGTGGGCAACAATATAAGGCACTTGATAAGTACTTAAGAGTAAATGATGGAAATCATAAACTTAGATCAAGTCTAGGTTTGGGAAGTTAGTTTAGTAGATCATGAGCTGTATTTGCCCATGCAATTCAAAGATTCTTTGATGCTTTTCTTTAGCCATAACACAATGATGTATGGAGTATTTAAAAACAAACCATCCCTTGACACAATCAAGGCAGCGAAACTCGCTAAGCTGGAAAAGATGAAGCAGATTTATCTCCCACCTCAAAGGACAACAGGTAGGACTTCTATTATGTGTTTCAGGTATACTGCATATAGCCAGTCTCAGTTATCCAGATTGTGGATTATCCATATATATATATAAATATATATATTATTATAGTTGACAATACCAGACCTGTTTACTCTTACGATTTTGGTGTACAGTACAATGTACGATTTAGAGGCATATAATTATATATACTGTATGTTTATTTTTTTACTGTTAAGATAATGTATTGAATGATTTTGTGATGATATTGTACGATTTTAAGAGTTTGAGGGTAAACAGGTCTGCAATACCGCATGAACAGTCAATTGGGCTATAGTGTGGCGCATGACCAGTCCTGTGGACTGTCTGTGTGCACTGTATCACCATGAGGAGCATGGCGAAACTGATCAAGAGCTTGCTTGTTGTATACTGTATATATCAATATGTTAGTACTTAATGTTTTAAATAAAAACATAACAAATGGTGGCCAGTATTTAGTAAGTACTATTCAAAGTGAACTGTTGACTAGTACTAGTCTTATACTTTTACTGTGTAAATATACAGACTTCACGTAACTACACGGTATACAAGTAACATGGCTGAGACAACTCTGACCCAGATTTAGCTACTAGAAATGCTGAGACAGCAAAATGAAGCGTTGATTAAATTTGCAGGAGTGACTATGTCTTATCAGATGAAATTTGCAGGAGTGACTATGTCTTATCAGATGAAATTTGCAGGAGTGACTATGTCTTATCAGATGAAATTTTCAGGAGTGACTATGTCTTATCAGATGAAATTTGTGAGATTTCATCATAATGAAGAATCTTCACAGATTACTACGCTCATTATGAAACATTTGTGTTAGAAAACACAATACCAAAAGAAAAGCTCAAATTTTTCTCATAAAGCAAACACTGGAGATTCACAAATAGCTGTTAACACTGGTCAAACAAAGGGATAAACAAAAATATATAAATTCATTATCAATGGAAGAATTCACTGATGACGGACCAGTTTAACCCAGCATAATTTGCCATAAACTAATGATTTCAAATCTGGACCGACCCCCTTAGAAAGCCAGGGGAGACAATTAAAGAATAAACATCACAACTTAGACAAGAGGCAGTAACTGTGATTATGGTGCACTAAAAAAACCTTCTGGATGAAGCAATGAGGACCAGGCTTATACGCTCAGTCAAACGTGAAGTGATTGTGAAGATATCATTTAGAATGAAGGACACAGAATTGACCTTTAAAAAAGCAGTTGAAATAGCAGCAGTGGGACCAGAGGAGGCAGCTAAATGTGCAAAGGAAACAGTCCACCCATAAGTTCCTGTTAATAAGGTAAACACCAAAAGTAATAAAAAAAACACCATGCAGAACGGTTTTCTAAATCACAGACAAATTATTTCCCAGTTGGAAATGTGGGGGGAACTTGTGGCAGATGTGGGGGAAAATTTCATAAGGGAAATGTCTGCAGATATAGAGACATGACATGCCACAGTTGCCATAAGAAAACGGATCTTGAAAGAGTATGTCTTCTTACACCAAGACAGAAACCATGTTACCTTAAACCAATAAGAAGGCAAAAATAGGTCAAAACAGTCCCGCCAATAAATCAGGAACTACTCTTAGAAGGAAGAAATTTGTATTTGGAGTGGACACAGGAGCTGGGGAGAATTTTATGTCAGAGAATGTATGGCAAAAGCTTGGACAGCCAACATTGAGTTCAGTATTCATTAAGTATGAATCGGCTCTTGAGGGCCAACTTAATGTTCTAGGGAGTATAGAAATAAAAACTGATAAAAATGAATCATCTTCAAACACGTGCATAAAATACTACAAGTTTTCCAAATCTTGCACACAAGACATTTAGAAATCAATCCGATAACATATTTAGCCAGATCATCTGTATACTGTCCAGGGCTTGATGCTCAAATCATGGAGCTGGGCAGAACATGCCAGAGACCCTAAAAAAGCCAGTGACCACCCATGGATGCTGACAGAAAAACCATGGAGTTGAGTGCAAATGGACCATGCCATCAACTTCAAGGGACCACAATCGCTGTTGATGATAGATGCTTATTCAAAGTACCTGTATATCCACAGGACAACATCCACATCAACCAAAGCCCTTGTTGATCTTCTGGCGGAAGATTTCAATAATTTTGGCTATACACACACCATAGTAAGTGATAATGCTACTAGCTTCGCCTGGAGAATTCCAACAGTGGTGAAAAAATAGGAGTATGGTACATCTCGTTGGTGCTCCCTATTATCCCTCTATGAATGGATCTGCAGAACGATTGATCCAAAGCTTTAAAAGCTCACTTAGGAAATCCTCATAACTTTTAAGAGTACTCATATAAAAGTAGAAGTTCAGTTTATAAACTTATATGTGACTTTTTCTTAACAAGCACATCATTAGGTAGTTATCTATTAGTATTACTAAGGGTAAGCAGGGAAAAATGAAGCAACTAGTAGCAATTGACCAATTGACATCTTTTGTTGGCAGCTGTGACCCAGGAACAAAGGATTACAGAGGTGCCTCCGCCAAGTCGCAATCATCTGGGTGAAAATGATGTGTGGGAAAATGAAGTGGATGAACTGGTGAAATGGACAAACAGCCTGAACTCCAACAGTATTGATGCCACGTAAATATTGTATGTGGGTCAATAGCTGTAATCTCATGCTGAATTTATTTTTATTTTTAATTGGTTTAATTTTAATGCTTTTTAATATTTCTACCATGCATGCATGGACGTTGTTTGCTATCTAAGTTGTAATTTTGTTAAGTAAGGTTTTATTGACATTTTATTACACAATAAAAATGATGCTGTAAATAATATCATTAAATAAGAGTTCCTAGAATAACATTTTTAAAACTTTGATATATCATTAAAAAAACACAACTGATTTAAATTAAAATAATCAGCAGTTTTCTTCAATAGATTAAGAAGACAAGAAATATAGTTTACTGAAATAAAAATTAAAAAAAAGAAAAAAAAAGATATAACACTATAACAATTTAGATTTTCTATCAGATATATTTATTACTTTTAAATTGCAACAGTGCATATAATTCTCCCTCGTATGCACTCAAATAAATCCTCAGATCATTGACATAAAATATGATAAAAACAAAGGACACCACTAGCCATGCTCAAGATCAGCATCTTGCATAAGTACTTTAATAAATAAATTATGTGAGAAATCATTGACCTGAATTACTTTCTGACATAAAAAAAATGTATTTGTAATATAAATGTGTTCTTAAATTGTCATTTGATATTCACTACCTTAAGAATTAATTTGTGAAAAAGATTAATGATAAATCATGGACTTCACATTTATGAAAAAGTAATAAAGGAGTTCATCTTTGATAATTTTCTTGTACATTTCTTTTATTATTTATGTTTAATAAATTAAATGTGTTTACTAACCAGCCCATAAAGCTAAATTTAAGTATTCCAACACATACCTTATAAAATGTACCTGTACATCATAAGTAAGGTTAAAATTACAATGACGAACGGAAATTTTTATCAAATAAATCATAATGCATTGCTCCGGACTGTAATCAGTTAAATCAGTCAAACTATAAATTGCATCATAACACATTTTTAACTCAACCTTCCACAATAGGAGCATATGAAAAAAACAATTACCCACAGTTATGTAAAGATTTTAGGAAAACATAATATCAAGGGATTTCCTGGCTAAATAAATATCCCTGTACTGGGTGTGTAATAAATAATCCACAATAAGTAATCATTTAATATTGAGCAATAATTATTCCTTAACAAATTAAATAATCCATGCATTTTCTAGTTTTTATCATTGAATTTAAAGGTCATGCATTAAAACAACAACCCCCCCCCCCCCTCCAAGGTGGTGTGTAATAAATAATCCAAAATAAGTAATCATTTAATATTGAGCAATAATTATTCCTTAACAAATTAAATAATCCATGCATTTTCTAGTTTTTATCATTGAATTTAAAGGTCATGCATTAAAACAACAACCCCCCCCCCCCTCCAAGGATTTATCATTGGAAAATGAATAAGACACTTTTAGCACCCATTAGTTTTAGTGATCAGCAAGTATTTTTGAAAACATTTTTGAACTTTACAATGCAAAAAGTGGTTTTTAAATATTTTTTTCTTCGATAAGTTAAATTATCGTTAATGATATTAAATGTTATTGAATTTTTCATATCATAAGATAAAATAATTCAATTCAGATTATCATTTTTAGAAAAGGGCATGGTACCGAGTACCTGTGTTAAAAAAATGAAATGCAAATTTAACTTTTTCTTTCTCTATTCTCTGGAATTTTTAAGCTCAGCAGTCACCACAAATTAATGCATTCAATTATTTAAACATGATTACTGTAACTGTAATGTGCAAAATTTTTTTTTTTTTTAAATCTTATGAGTGAGAAGAATTTTTTTAATTTTTAAAAAAAAATTTTAAGTTTTCTATGATTATAAAATAGTTAACACTGATGTTCACAGTGCTTCCTAAGCTTTTCAAGGGGATGAACTTGCAAAAAATCGTATCCACTGTGCTAAATGGACAAAGCACAACAATCATTAGTCATTGCTGATGTAAAATAAAATTAGTTAAGTATAAAATTACTTGCACAAGATCAAATATCTTATAAATAAAGTATGACATATCTCTAACAGCAAGTGGCTGCAACCATTATTGTGATGTCCCACCGTTGCACTCTCAACCCATTAACCTTAATTCCCTTGATTGCAGTATAATAGACTGTAGTTGGGAGGTTACAAAAACATTACTGGGTGTTGGAGAGCCCTAGGCTACACATAATATATGTGGATCATATTCAGGAGACAGAAATCAGAATATTTAATTTTGGACTAATGTTTCTTTTGCAGATATTTTTTAGCCCTTAATAATATGAAAATTGTAGGTTATCTGTAAAAATATTCTGGGCTTGTAGTTAACTGTTTTTGTCTACCACTGATCATAGTAAGGATGCAGCTCTGCATTTTAAAAATGTAAGAAATTTAAGTATTTAAGAGATCTATACACCATGTAAAAGCAAACGAAAATATTACATTCGACCTCTAAATACAACAGGTTTGATTGATACAATGGCTTGATGATTTCATTTCAGCCCACTTTTTTATCCTCTTCATAGATTTAAAAAAAACAAAAAAATGATGCTAAAAAAACAAATGATATGTTGCATACATTGTTCTATTTTGATGAGTATTTTATACCGGTATATATTCTTTTACATATGAACTCTTTTGCAAATAACAACTGCAAATATGATCAGACCAGCTTCAAACACGTTTCATCTGTAGTATATAATCTGTGTTTGTATAATTGTTGCTAAGAATAAGAAATAAAACAGAAAAATTGTGTATCTATTTCCATTCATCAGCAATATTCATTGCAACAGGCACTTATGAAAAAGGACTAAATATTTTTTAAATTAATGCCGCAAAACCCAGGTTCATATTCACAAAATGTCTTGATTGAAATCCTGAAAAAGTCAATCCATTTTAGCACTCACTATTTCAAACACTGAGTTAAATGTATTTCATTTCTTATTTTAAAAAAAAATCATCTGAGAAATTTTGGACACAAATCCATTATCACAACTTGTTTTACAAGATGCTGACATACCAGCTATGTCCTCTACTGTGAACATTTTCCCCAGGATGACCAGTTTTTCGTGTATAAACCATTGCTAGTGTGCCTGTGGAATATGACCATCGACATAAAAATTTCTTGTTGCTTTCGGGAGGGTTACTTCTATCCCATCAAGCTCTCTGCTTAGAATAATTTGGCACCCTGTGAACATCGGAAATAAGAAGAAATATTCAAAAGTTTAAACTTAAAACATGGTATCAGTGGGTAAAAGTCAATTTTCACAAAGCAGAAATGAACTATAAATTTGCAGTTTGTTTATGCAGTTTCAATTATACCATGGGCAAAGTCAAAGTCCTTAGTTTAAGTGGATACATGAGAGAATGCAGCTGTAAAAAGTAAAATAATTCTATTGTAGTTTGCGGTGTTAGGGAAAATAATTATTCTGATTTCCATCATAGTATGTGCCATTTAGATTTGAGGTGAACAAAATTCAAAATCCAGATCCATAAATGGATTCTACCTTAGCAATATTTATTACCTAATCTTGAGTTTTCTTTCAGATATGGGGCCATATCCAGCATATCTTCCTCTCTGAGATAAATATAGGAAAACGGAAAAAAAATTTCAGATTTTATAAAATGGCCAATATCAAATAAATATGTAAAAAATAAAATTAGCCTGTTTTCCTGCATCTGTAAGACTAAAATATGCACGATACGTAAAGTTTTCTTTGATTCATTCTATATTCCTAGGCTCTATGTGTATATATGTAAGTATTCTTGTTTTTTAATGTTATTACAAAATTATTATTCAAAACAGTTCTCATTCATTGAAATAAATAAATGGATATGATAATTAGATTGTCAACATGCAAAAAATGCATGATTGGCCTATACGGGGTACTTGAAAAGAAATAGTAACGATTTACTTTAAAGAAATACCACCACCACTTACTTTTCATGAGGCTCTGGTAATTTGGAGAAATATTCATCTTTGACATAGACATGACAAGTTGAGCATGCTAAAGATGCCTCACAAGCTCCTTAGAAAAAAAAAAAAAGTCATTAAATAAAATGAGGCTTAGCTGTTGTAATTTTTTTTAATGAAGTAGGGGAAGTGAAATCTCATATTTATACCTTCTATTTCAATGTTATATCTATGGGCTAGATACATAACGTTGTCCCCAACTTTTCCTTTGACATGGTGCTTTTCACCTTGGCGGTCGATGTATGTAATATTCACACTGAAAAATTTCAAAAAACATACTATCTTAATTAGAGTGTTTGAATCATTAATTGGATCTTATCTTATTAATAATAAATATAATATAATATTAATTATATTTAATAATTCCAACTTTAAAAAACCCTTTGTTAATGAGTATGGGGGGAAACCATTTTCAAATAAGTAAAATGCTTTTTTAAAAAGTCATATACTTTTTATAAACATAACATATATGAAATAAAGTAAAAAATGATTGTGAAACCTAGTCACCACTGTGGCGTGATAAAGATAAATAGTAACAGGTCTAATATCCATACTACTATTACTTATATTTACTATTTTAAGATTGAACTGCAAATCACACCTATCTCACTTGGTTTACAACAAAATAAATATCTCTCTATTTCTTGGTGAAGAATTTGGAACATAAATTTTAGTTTGTTTTCTTTAATTTTAATATAACAATTTACTAGACATTTTGCATTAGGTTAACTTTTTTTTTTTTCTGTTCAATAAGCCCCCCATAAAGAATTTAAACAAATTTTGTATTGTGATTAATTATATTTGAAAAAGTGTGGGTATCTTCACAGTTTAAAACTTACACATCAGCTTCTGACTTTGGATTCTCCCATTCATATTCTCCACCGCTTAAACAGGCTGCAACATAAATGTTTATTTTTATTAGAATTCAAAAAAACATAAAATTTAGTTTGTTAGGCTTGCAAATACTAAGACATTGCCTAGATTCTTACTATACATCTTAATCTTACACATTTAATGATATATTGTTAAACTGGATAAAAATATTTGCTTTTTTTACAATTTAAAAATTGTTAGCTAAGCCCAACACAGGCCTTAGGTAAACTTTCGCCCTGTGCGAAGCACCCATTTGGCGCCCCCTTCCCTTTATGGTTCCGTTCTTTTTCCGATTCAGATGTAGGCTATGGAGCACGTGTTATGATGCTATACATGTAGCTAACCATACGCATTTTAATATGCACATTAATTTAGACTCTTTACTTTTTCTAGGGTACTTCACACTTCACTATAATAAACTAAGGGAATTTAAATATTTACTAGGCGCCCCAGGCACCCCTATGGCCGCGGCGCCCTGTGCCAGGGCACAGGTCGCGCATCCTAAAGGCCGGCATTGCTATGCCCTATAATAACTACCTGTATATAATTTTTTTTTTTAAACTTAAAAAAGGACAATGTGAATGGTTTTGAAAGATCTTCGGAAGAAAAAGAACATCATTAACAGTAGAGCATCTGCAAAGGCCATTATCAACACCTTTTTTCCAAGCCTTCCAGTCTCTTCCTACCTTCTCTAACTCCTCTCTTATTCTAATTTAGTATTACTATTATTATAAACATGTAATTAATCATTATAATATTAGGCGTTTACTTTTAGGCCTACAAAATACCACTGACTGCTACTATTTTTAGTCCTCATTTCACGTATTTTCATTACGTGTATTTAATTTATTATTTTTTATATGCGCTTTAATATGAATGTTTCTCTGTGTTTTTCTTGGAATTTATATCGAGGCCTTTCTGTGTTATTTTCCTCCTTCATTTTCTTGTTCTGTTCTCACTTTACCTTTTCTTCTTACATCATCATCATTTCCCCAAAAATAAATATTCTCTGTACTCCAAGCTTTGTGATTCCATTCATACACGTGTGTATATCATATTTTGTCCATGACTTCCCATAATCCCAAAATTATTTCACAAGAGAGATTATTCATATAAAATAATTAAAGGACTGCTTTCAAGCCTAGTAAATTCACCAGCTCAAATCTGATTTGTATACTTGCCTTACTACAAATAAAAAGAATTTTAAAAACTTGACAATCTAAAATAAAAAATGAAACCAACATCTGAAGGACGCATAACTGGTAACAATTGGGTTGTTTGTAACCCCCCCCCCCCCTTTCCCCCCACTCTCCAATGACAAAAGGTCTCTTCTCTATAAGGGTTTCAAACTTGCCCCCCTTAAACCAACATGTGACTGCTATCAGCTGCTAACAGACTTACATCCTTCCTTTTGTGACTTAAGATTACAATACTATTTGCCCAGTAAAAACAGCATACCTCCAAACGATTTTTTTTGTTCATTCAAGAGGGAACGCAAATCTAATTGGACATTATTAAGCAAAACTGAACATGATATTGGGACACTATACCTACTCCCACTTTGCTTCTCTAACCTCTCAAAACAAGAGTTGAGGGCACTTTCATAACTACACAGCCACAATGACATTGTCATGAAATCCGCCAATAAAGGAGCTGTTGTAGCAATTTAAAAAATCTATATAATAAAGAGGCACACAGAAAATTAGAAGACAACCAATTTTATTAATAAAAAATCAGTGACCGTATAACAAAAAACAATGATCTTGTTAAAAAAAACTATTGAAAATTGCAGACTCTACACTACCTAAATCTGCATCTTCTCTTGACATTTTCGATAGTGACCTCAGTAAACATTGCTTCTACCTCCTTCCCAAAATACACAAATCTGGTAACCCTGGCAGACAAATAGTTTCAGCTAGTGCTTGTCCAAAAGAGCTTATTTCTAAATTCCTTTACTGTGCTTTCCGACCCATTGCAGCTGGTTTACCTATGTTCATCAAGGATACGTACCACACTTTGTTAACTTTTCAGTTCCTTAATATTTCTCCCCTCATAGAAACACCTACTGATGTCTGCTCCCTTTAGACCTATATTCCTCATACAGATGGACTTTTAGCTCTTTAATTTTTCCTCCAACATCAACCTCATCCTTCTGGCTCTATACACACTAATGCCCTCCTTTGACTAGCTGAACTTGTTCTAACCCTCAATACATTTTGAGTTTAACAGGCATTTTTTCAACCAAATTAGTGGTGTTGGCATGGACACTAAAATGGGACCCAGATATGATTGGCCAGGCAACGCTGGCCGGGACACTTAGAAAGAATGCCAAATGACAGAGGGGTGAAGAGGGTGCAACACCAAAACCCCAAAAGAAAACTGCTTAATAAAGGCAGACCTAGGCTATGATGGATAGGCGATATGGATAAAGATCTACAGAAGCTGGGAATCCTAGCATGAAAAAGAAAATAATCAGTTAGCTCTAAATGTGAGGAAGTGGTGAGGCAGGCCAAAGCCCTACATGGGTTGTAGTGCCAAAGGGATGGTCTTGAGTGGAAGGAAGTGGTGAGGCAGGCCAAAGCCCTACATGTGCTGTAGTGCCAAAAGGATGTATGTTCTTGTCGGTTCATAGGTCATTTTGAACACATGGTGGAGAAAAACAATATAGGACACTTACCTAAATTTTATAAACGTTATATTGATGATAGCATTGGCCTTACCACCATGGACATGGAGAGGGGTTAAAATCACCTATTCATAAACTTTACTGCCTCCTTTCACCCTTTAAATTTACATCTCTTTTTATCTGAGAATTCCGCAAAATTTAATGATATAAATGTAACTTTAAAAGCTAATGGTTCATCCACCTCTGCCTATTACAAACCTATTGTCAGTGACAGCCACAACCTTTTACTATATTTTCTTCTCACCCTTAATGATGTAGGTAATCTATTCCCAATTCACAACTTCTTCATTTGCCTGAACTTTGTCAGTCTGATAAGGACTTTTGTGGTAGTACCCGGAAACAGTCCTTTCATTTGCCTTGCAACGGATAAAAGGTTATAGGTAAAATGCCCCCCAAATACATTTTTCATACATTTTTTAGATTAATCTGTTGTATTATATTATATATACATGTTACACCAGGGAAAAAAGCAACCATTAAATTTGTATGCTTTATTCCTGTTCTATTTTTTGTTTCTCTTGGTAAGAAGCTTAAACAGCACATTCTCTTTCTTTCCCCTCCCCAGTATAGGAGATGTGTATTTGCACTACTTTTTTTTTTATGACTGCCATCTTGGTTGCCATGACATGTGCCATCATGGCAACAAAGATGGTGGCCATGATAACGTCACTTTGGAGATGGTGTCGGTGGGTCGTCGAGTTTGCACTCATAATACCCCCTCCCCCCCCGGCACTCCCACACAGGGGCCAGAGCCTGGTCTCCCCGACTCCAGTCCCTGCGGAAGCCCGCCAGGAACTTCCCTCCTGGCCTGAGGGACGTCCGAGGACGCTGCGTTTAAAGCGTCCGTAGTCCACTCTCCTATGGGTCAGGACGGCTTTACTTTCTCTCCGGGGGGGGTGTTGCGTTACCACTCCCCACCGCCCAGGGAGCTGGGTCCCAGACTGAAGATGCGTAATCTAAAAGTGTCAGGAAACATCAAGCATACAATTACCCTATACCCATGTTCCAATAGCACAGAAAATTTAATTATTATAATTAACAACCAAATGAAATTATAATTTAAATAATTCAATTAGCGTATTAATATTTAAAAAAAAGAAAAGTTAACTTTAGTAACAATCCAAAAAATAAACAAAAGGGGAGAGAATCCTATACAGAAACTCAAAGTGGCACTCTAAACCTACATTAGCCTTATTTCTAATCTTTTTACGTTTCCTGTTAATCTCATATGGTATTGTAGGCAAAGTCTTGTATTTCAATTTCAAGGGACACTTCCAACCTTGAATTATTGAATTAATGAATGTGTAAAATTTGCTGCCAACTACATATTTATACTATACCTGGAATATCAAACTGTAATCTACCACTTCAGCGTTGGTTATGAAAAAAAATGTTTGGTTCCGGTTTGACGTTGAAGTGTTATTTAAAGGATTTTTTTTTATTGATGTCCATGACCATTAATAGTACGGTGGAGAGAGGGCCACTGGGTTTTCTAGGCATAGAAAGAAAGAGTGGGGCGCTGTTTTCTTGTTGAAGTGCCAGAGTGACAGGTGATCAAATTACAGGAATGCATAGAGAATTAAGAGATTTTAATATGTACAATGTCATAAATAACATGTCCATTTATTTGGATAAATAAAATAATTTTATCTTATCAATTAAACAATAACTGTTTAAATAGCACTTCAGCTGATTTTGAGGTAGCCCTAAGGCAGGCGATGTGTTCAGCAGTATATAGGTCACGGAGGTTCCCCCAGGTCAACTTCAGTAATCAAAAGATTTCAATAGTTACGTTTATGTTCACGTAATGCAAGTTTTTTGTTCTTATTTTATATTTTTGAATTCACCAAAAGATTTCTTTTTTTCTTATTTTGGTATTTAAAGTGGGAACGCCTTATGAACTCTTATGAATTAAACTCTGAGATTTTGCACACAGAAGATTTCGAAAATTTATAATATTGACTTTACCGAGTTTTTACACCTCAAATGAAAATATTCCTGTTTAAATGCTGTCTAAATCCATTCAGAAACACAAGTTATTAAATATTTTCTAATTCAAGCTTTTGCTTTTCACCAGTGTTGAGTCTTGAGGTATCAGCGAGGATGTGTTTCTTTTTTCCTCTCTTTTGAAAAGTGAAAGTTGAATTTTAACACAAATTAATGGAAAATTGCATTTTAATATCAAATATACTTCATATTCGATAGTCAGATTTAGTTTATGACGCAAGTAAAGAACTGGAAAGTTATCTCACACATCGTTCAGGTCCTAAAATTGGTCTATTCACTCTAAGTTCAATGTTGGGATTCCTGAAAGTGATGTCACGGCGCTTAGGGTGAGACAACTCTTGGCAAAACACATACCGTTAACCCAAAATTTACCAGCACTTCAAACCAGAACAATATGATTTTTTTCTTAACCAATGCTCAAGTGGTAGGTTACCCATTATACAAGGAAATGAGGGGGAAAAAAGTATAGGATGACCTGAAAATTTACACAAAAAAAGGTGCAACCAAAACAAAAGGCCCCTGCCATATTTATTATTAACAATAATAATACTAATAACAAGCTAAACTGGCTAATCAAACTTGTCTCTGTATACTGAGTATACTAACTGTATTTTGAAGTCCAAGGCCAAGGCTTCTACTTCTTGGCCAAAACTTCCACTTTTTGCATTATACTACTATAAGTTTTCCTCTACTTTGTGTATATTCCTTACTTCTTACACTTAAACACAGTCATCCCCTGATTTCACTAAGCTTATATTTTATTTTTATTCTGCTCTGAAAAAAGGCTTAAATTAATGAATGAATGAATTAATGAATGAACTCCGCAAAACAATTATTATTCTTAACTCCTTACGGCAAACAATATAATATTTAACAATGCTAATTTAACTCACACTGAAGTCTAAATAATCTCTTTTGTGTCTTAATTATGTAATGTTTATACTGATTCTCTATAATCCTCGATAAGTTCAAAGAAAAATGATTCCATACAAGTTGTTTACAAAACACTTTCATGGACGCCGCCATTGTGAAATATCAGAAGTTTCGTTAGTTTCGACTATACTATTATAGTCGAAACTAAAAAGAACTGTCTCCTCCTTTCTTCCAAAGACATTAAATTTAGCTTATGCCAGTGTGTCTTTAAAATTTATAGAAATTACTTTTTAAAAATGTAGATTTAAACAGTAAACTAATTATTAAAAATGATTTTAAAAGAATATTTTTTTCTAATAAAATAAAGAAAAATATTATACTTCTACTTACATTTTTAAATTATGTTTGTAATATATTAGGCTATGTAACATTTCAATTTGACATTTTTATATTTATTTCATTTTTAAATAAAGAATCAAATCTTTAATATTAATTTTTTAAATTTTATGTTGATAATTAATTTAAATTCAACTGGTTCACAAAATTATAAGTGTATGCTTATCATAGAATTAGTCAGCTTTTGAAAAATTATATTTTGGCTCATTTGTCTTGTAATTTAAAGCAACTGGCTAGTTTACGCATAATAAAACTGGTGTAGACAGAGTTGTCTGAAACTGGAAGGGTTATATCTGAATGTGTGTAGCAGAGGATGGATGTGATATGGATTTGTTTTCCTCTGCATGTTTGCAGACGATTAGATGGACTATAACTTTCCTTCATGAATGTGCACATGGATTTATAATGAGCATTTTCTTAAATGGATTATTTTAGTCTGTGTTAGTGGTGTTGTGTTAATTAAGTGAAGAGTCAAGAAAGAATACAAAATAAAAAAAAACATGGCGACAAAACTTGCATATAAAAGAGCGCATCGATGTCAAATGTTTGGTGCCAATTTTTGTCGATTTTATACTTTAATAATAATTATTTTATGCATAAGCCATACTTGTCTAGTGTTATCTGAAAAACAGCAATGGATAGATCCATCCAATCATCATGCAGGAAGAATAAATCTCAGGAATATAGATCTCACAGATCTGGATCCATCAGCAAAACGGAAAATTGGAGGTCTTTCATCCTCTGATTCGGAAGATACCGAATATTTGACAGATACACGTCAAGAGGCTGTTAATCCAACCGATATGGGTGGTGTCATTATTCAACAAGCATCACAAGATTTATCAGCAAGGTTGCGCTGGCTTAGCAATGATGAAATAGGCATAACAAATATGCAGGTACCTAATTCAGAATTCAATTGATCAATTTCAACAATCAACAACAATATAAATTGCCCATCTAATTCATAATGATATTCATATTAAAATTTAAGTAGTTGGCATGAGACTTGTGAGTGTATTTTAGTATTTAACTTAGGCAATTGACTTTTATTATAGTAGACCCTGCCCTATGCCTATTCTGTAGGCTATAGTTTTAACTATTAAAATTATGAAAATTAGGATTTTAGGCATAATTTTAGGCCTACGTTAATAGATTTAAGTTGGAATGTTCTGTCAGTGTTTGGAATCATAGATTGGTTTGGACCTCATTGATATTGTCTGAACCAAACAACTAAGTATTGCTAAGTATTCAATGGGCACTATAATCAGTAGGCCCAAGCTTAAGAGTTAATAAGTTTAGACTATTGACTATATAAATTATGTAGACTTATTCCCAATTTAACCTCAGATTTGTTAATGAGTTGGTAGTGTTCCGGTTGCCATCTGATGTTGGAATTAAAAAGTAAAATAAAAAAAAAAATTTACTCTTTATTTCTTTCTCTGTTACAGTGAGTTGGCCTTATTGTAGTACTTGATTTGTTCTGTAGGGCCTAGGCTGTTGAAATTTTTATTTACAAAAAATATTGGCAGTTCTCTGAAGGCCTATCCCAAATTTCAAACAGTATGCTTTTCTTTCGAAAGTGACTGACGGCCCCAATAAATATTAAATGGTTATGTAATAGATTTAAGTTGGAATGTTCTGTCAGTGTTTGGAATCATAGATTGGTTTGGACCTCATTGATATTGTCTGAACCAAACAACTAAGTATTGCTAAGTATTCAATGGGCACTATAATCAGTAGGCCCAAGCTTAAGAGTTAATAAGTTTAGACTATTGACTATATAAATTATGTAGACTTATTCCCAATTTAACCTCAGATTTGTTAATGAGTTGGTAGTGTTCCGGTTGCCATCTGATGTTGGAATTAAAAAGTAAAATAAAAAAAAAAATTTACTCTTTATTTCTTTCTCTGTTACAGTGAGTTGGCCTTATTGTAGTACTTGATTTGTTCTGTAGGGCCTAGGCTGTTGAAATTTTTATTTACAAAAAATATTGGCAGTTCTCTGAAGGCCTATCCCAAATTTCAAACAGTATGCTTTTCTTTCGAAAGTGACTGACGGCCCCAATAAATATTAAATGGTTATGTAATTTTTTTATGTCTATGATTCTGAATAAATGGAGTTATGTTGCAGACTAATTGCTTTTAATAATATTTAATAAGCAATACTTTTGCAAATTATATATTATATTGCAAATAATGACATAATGATAATGTTTTGCTAGGGATATTCTACAAACTTCCAACACTGTTATCAGTGTGACACAACGCCAAAGGCTTTGCGTGACAGCATGCTATGGTTAGTGTGATTTGCTGAACACTGTCTCATGTCAATGCCCATGTCTTAAGTTAGAGGGGTCGAGTCACCTGATGGTTACCCATAGAAATACAGTCTGTGCAATGATACATGCAGTGTACGAACCAGGTCATTTTTTTCTAATTTTGGGCCTATCACGCAGAATATTTTCATGATATTCTATTGGGTTTAAGAAGTTAAATGCAAGCATGTCATGCTTTTTTAAAGCATTTAAAGTTGGGACAGCATTGTAAACTACAACTTTTTACAAATTGAGTGGCACAATTGTTTTGAAGTTCAATAAGATGAAACGCATCATGGTCTGTTTCCAAGCTACTTGTGTGCTGCCATAAAAACATATTTTTGAACAGTACTTGAAGTTGTTGATCACATTTGGAGGATTGCCAAAATATTTATTAGGGCTAAAAAAACCAATGATTTTGTTTTTATTTTTCCTCAAATTTTGGTAGGCCTATAACATACTAATATTATAAAAAGATAAATAGTGAGCTACCAGTATCCGTCATTTTGAAAAACTTGAAGAAATCCAGTTGTTTATAATCCCTTGTTCATGTCTCCTCTTCACTTGACAAGCAGCTATATTAATCATAATTGAAATTTTTTGAAAAAAGCATTACATTAGTAGTTTGATAAAGAATATAGTAATTTGTTTATACATTTTTATTTATTCACCATTATCCATTTGCATATTGGTTGCACAATTCTTAACTCAGTTCAGTTAGACTTATTTGTCTTTCACGCATTTGAGTATCATTTAATCCTTACACTAAATTATCAGTGGTATTTTGGGGACAGGGAAGGTTAGTTCTGGTTTTGTGTGAAAAGAAAAGATTATTAGTGGTAAAAAGAATAGGCTGATCGTTTTTTTTTTTTCTTCCTCAATTTGATGGTCATTTTTGTTAAATTAAATTGTATGACAAACATTTTTTTTACCAAAGTAAATATGAGTTTATATAGATTGGGATCTCTTACTGTAATCATTGTTGAGTCACAAATTACTGCTTCCTGGCAAAGGGGTGGGGCATGCAATTGTTGGTGCAGTGATCATTTTCAAAAATGGCAAATTTTTAGTTATATTCATAGATGACTTTTATTTGGGTTTCATAATCCAATCTGAGGTAGTTGTGTCTTTGACATTGTGTTCCATATATGTAGGTAGGCTACATTGTTATCATATGTATTCCAGCACTTGCATTGGAATTGAAAGAGACAGCAGTGACAGAACTGGGGATCATTATGATTATTATATTATTAGGGAATATAGAAAAAATTTCATGTGTCATTCCTAAAATCAATTGAATTTTCAACTACTGCTTAGGAGTTTAAAAATATTAAGTTACGCCTATCTTGTTGTAAAGTGAATGTATAATAATTAAATCAAGATCATTAATATTAACATCGTTATTCTACAGCTGAGTTGTTTGCCAAAATGTAACATCAACTATCGTATTTATCGGCATATAACACGCACACATGATTTGCCCCCTATTTTCGGGGAGAAAAAGTGTGTGTTATAGTTTATAGTTTTTATATCATCTTTATTGTTGAAGACAAAAGATCATACTCTTGATGTTTGAATCTTTTATAGTGAAAGTAAACCTGTGAAAGAAATTATCAGTAGCCGGGACCAAAAAACATACTTTTTCATGGTCTTTCTGACCTTGCCTAGTTCTGTGGTCTGCAACCTTTCATGAGTGAGGTGCCAATTTTATATATTGTATCTGCTCAGTAGATATTTTGGTAGCCTCTTGGCAGGGGGCGGGGGCTCATTAATTAATGTCATTATGGATAGGTAAAAAGATAAACACTGTCTGATCACTGTTGGAGGAATGACAACGACTGTCTAAGGCACTACTAATACATGGATCTATAAAGATCGGCTACACTGTTGGAGGAATGACAACGGCTATTCAAGGCACTACTAAGACATTGATCTCTAGCTTCCTCAGCAACTGATACCAGGCAATAGTGGTGGACGGTACAAGCTCCTCCTTTGTCTGTTATGTCAGGGTTTCCCCAAGCTCAGTGCTATAATGCAAAATCTAAAGATCAGCAACTCTGGTCTGTAAAGCCTTTGTCGTGCCGCTTTTAGATTACACATCTTCAGTCTGGCACCCATTTATCCAGAAGAGCATCAATAGGTTGGAGGCGGTCCAGC
This sequence comes from Lymnaea stagnalis, assembly GCA_964033795.1. NCBI lineage: Eukaryota > Metazoa > Mollusca > Gastropoda > Lymnaeidae > Lymnaea > Lymnaea stagnalis. The sequence goes on along the minus strand of CAXITT010000402.1, from coordinate 279,290 downwards.
CACGGGCAGCACGTTTTAACCTGAACCGCTACAGGAATACCTCTTTTATTGGCAGCATGCAGGAAACACTGGGCTGGTCACTGTTGAAAGTACGACGAAAACTATCCAGGCTCTCCATGATGTACAAGATAAATAATGGGCTGGTCCACTGCTCCAGCATTAAACAGAAACTCATCCATCTCCCTCATAGACAGCGACAAGGCCATGACTGGCAGTTGCGGCTCATACCAGCAAGAAGCCAGTACAGGAGCTGCTCATTCTTGCCAAAGAGAATCAGGGACTGGAACAAGCTTCCAAAAGGAACAGTTCAGGCGAAAGCACTTGAAAAATTTGCAACCAGTGAGATATCCTCTTCAATATCCAGGCACAGAAACATTCCAAATACCCTCTACATGCATAGGAGCCTGAATGATCAATAAATTGTGGGCCAGGGCTGGATTAACCATTAGGCAAACAAGGCACGTGCCTAGGGCACCAAGCATTTGGGGGGCACCACAAGTCCTCAAGAAAAATGTATATATTGTCCCGGTAGCGTAATTGCATGGCATAAGCAAATCGCAAATGTAATATTGAATCGCATATTATTTAACCTTGGTCCACAATCAGGGGAGTGGGGGGGGGGGGTAAAATACTAACCCCCCCCCCCCCCATTTTTTTTTTTTTTTTTTCCCGGTTTTTTTTTTCTTTTTTTTTTTTTTTTTTTTAGCGACAAATTCACTTCCGTTTTGGTCTGCTAGTGAAAACAATTGTGAATAGGGTCAGTCAAGCTCTACAAAATGAGCACGTGAACTTGAAAACGTGTGCTGATTTGTATTCTTCACTAGCAGATCACTGGCATGAATCTAGGAAGGAATTTGAAAGATTTGAAGAAGCTTCAAAAGAAATAACACCAGGTGTGGATTATAAGTCAACTTTGACCCGTAAACGAAAGACATTGGTCATTGATGGTGATGCCCCTGAGGTATCTCAGAATGCCAGAGACAAATTCATATAATATCTGCTTTCAACACCATTGTTGACAAACTTGAGACAGAGATGAGTAGACGAGGACAAGTATATAATGATCTAGCAGTTCGATTTTCTTGTTTGGTCAATGTACCACAAACATCTCAGTGTTGTGAAGGACTAATAAATGCTTATCCTGAAGATCTGAACAATAATTTATATACTGAACTACAACAGTTCCACTCATATATTCGCCACAAATCTGAGAACAGCACGTTCAGTTATACAGAACTCTACAAAGTGATAGTTAGAGACAACATCGAGTGTGCTTTTCCAAATGTAGAAATCGCCTTGCGCATATTTTTAACATTAAGGGTTAGGAACTGTTCAACTGTCCAAAAAATACAAGTAGATCAACAATGAAACAAAAAAAGGCTTGATTCTTTATCTTTGCTGATGATTGAGGCAGACTTGTTGCGCAAAATTAACTTCGATGATGTACTCAAAAACTTTGCCAGACCTAAATATAGAAAAAAGAACTTTAAAATGTAAATGTGTGCTCTCTCTGACTTTCTTATCTGTAAAAAAGTTACAGTATTTTTGTCTACTATTATTACAACATTAATTAACTATTAATTTTAATACAGAAACACCTTATTGTAGGTTTTATATGAGTGATAGTAGTACAAACACGTGTTTTCTTTTCACAACTGTTTTTCTTTGTTAGTTTTTTTTTTTTTTGCATAATATTAAACATACCAGTAGTCATTGGAGGATCGGGGGCCCGGGGCAGTAGGGGGCACCCATGCATAATATTAAACATACCAGCAGTCAGTGGAGGATCGGGGGCCCGGGGCAGTAGGGGGCACCCATGTGGGTTTGTGCCTAGGGTACCAATATGGCTTAATCCGGCCCTGCTTTCCCCCCATATTAAAATTTAATTTTGAAAATAAATATAAACAATATACATTTTGAGTCGTGAAGTTTACAAAAAAAAAAATCAAGTCAATAACAACCAAACCGAACGAAAACAACAACAACCAAGCACCGTAGACATTAGACACATGTTTTATATTAATATTGTCCATATATTATAGGCTTTATTTTGAACTTCTGTCCTCCCTGGATCGACTGCGAAAACTGTGTCGTCTCCCGAGTTATTTTATTGTTCACTGCAGATGGCAGGGAGGCAGACTCTTCATTCCAACTCCACTCCAGCGGGAGAGGGATTAATACACGAGACTGAGATGGAAAAAGAAGGGGTGGGGTTGGGGGGCTTGTGCTCTGTAAGTTGAAGAAGTCTCGCGGGGTGTCGACTCGTCCTCATTGTGCGGGGCTCCCATTGATCGCAGGTCCGCTCTCGACCAACTGAAAACTGGAGGTTGTTTATTACTAGCACCCTCGTGCCAAAAAGCCATTGCTTATACACAACCCCCGGCCAGACCAAGTCCTCTCAATAGGCCAGAATTAAGCCCGTTTTTCAGACGCCCCCCTCCCCCTCCCTCCTTTCTCCACAAGCGGTCGCATTAGAAAGGAGGCTATAAAGTTAGAATGAATAGCGCCCCGATCCCATTCATCATTTTCTTACTGTATTGGCCTCAGTAATCACCTGTGCCGTCTAGTCCAACACAGGCGACTTCTGTTAAAAGGAGGCTACGGCTAAAAGGTTAGGGCTCTTGTTGGAACTCTGTTGTTCCTAGAGGTGTGTTCGGTGTCTGGGGTTTATCGAGCGGTGTCCCTTTTCCGAATTGAATTGGTTGCATAAATGGACAGCCGCCTGCCTATAGTTCATCCGCCTGCCTATAGTTCATATGAGAAGTGACAGTACCCTTTAAAAGGGATATGATACCCTTCTATTTTCAACACCACCCCATTTCTCCAGCTGCTGTGCTGTGGAACGCTGAGAGCTTGAGGCATCTTTCACAGTTGTCCTTAATGTGTACAACTTTCTGTTCTAATTAAAGGGGGCATGTTCTGCTCTACTTTTGGAATCGGATGCCCCATCTCGTCAGAATCTACCCTTCCCTTAATTATAGCTGGACCTTGTAAAACATCAATACGCCCCTGATGTATTCGTTTCATTATTGGCCATTTTTATACTCCACATTGTCTTGTAACAATAGTTGTAGTTTCTTTGTCCCTACACGGGCTTTTTCCTATATCGGTTGATGCATTATGTGAACATTGTGAGGAAGTAGTCGGCGTGTGTCTTTCGTCCATTTTGACCTACAGGCACAGGTCTACTGTGTTAGGCTAACATGTTTGTCCATCAAAATCAATGGCAAATATACATGGTATTACCCCCCCCCCCATGTTAATGAAGTCACCATTTAACTCGGCCACTCCTTCCCCCCACCGCCGTTTATTTGGGAAAGTTTGTTTATGTTTCCAGTAGCTTGTTAATATCTCTAGCTGATTGCTCACCTAACGAGCCAAACATTTAAAACAGCTTTAAATTTGTAAAACGGTATGTAACAATACATACGCGTACACACACAGTCTT
>CAXITT010000402.1:254322-275772 GCA_964033795.1 Lymnaea stagnalis | reverse complement strand
TTTTTTTTTTAAGGTAAAGGCTTAAAATAAGGAAAAGAAATTAGTGGGTGTGTGGGGGGGGGGGGAGTCAAGCTTAGTGACAACAGAACTGGCTACCACAGAGCATGTTTCATATAGGCATATAGATTTTTTTATATTAGTGTAGTAGATCTATATGCCTATGTAAAACATTCTCTGTGGTAGCCAGTTCTGTTGTCACTAAGCTTGACTCTTTCACCCCCCCCCCCACTTAATTCCTCTGCCTATATTTAAGCATTACCCTTATAAAAAAAAAAAGCTACCGGCTGTTCTTTCATCTCCCTCCCCACATCGCCCCTCCTCTCATTTTTACGACTAACCGCTGCCGTCCCCATCATGTTTTAACCCCGAAGGCTCAGTCTGCTTTGAAGCTGGATGGGTCATAAAACTTGTCCATGCATACACAATCATATACCGCTTGAGGTTTTTTTCAAACACACTGACTCTTACTTTTTTTTCCCTTTGTTTTTATTATTTTTCACAAACATAGACCTCAAATAGGTGTAGTGTACTTTACTATGTGTATGCCTGTTGTAGTTGCTTGCTTTGTCTGAACAAATTATATATTTCTGTGTGGTTTTGCGGTTCAAAGACTTTCATTTTTAACACTATCGAAACATTGAAAGTTTTTAAACTACCCGAAACTCATGAGTAATTTTACTAAAATATGTTTGTTGGGGAAAGGTGGGGTAGAATCGGGGGTATGTGGACCAATATTTGTACATATAAGGTGTAAGTGTAATTGAATAAAATAATATTAAAAATACTTATCACAGGTTGAAACCATTAAAAAAAAAAAGTCACGTCTCCTAATTAGTTTAATTAGATCCTACATTTATTCTTTAACATGTCCCTTAAAAATAAAAAATGCACTCGCTAGCTTTAAGCTATTGAAATTTCATATTCGTGAAAATGTTTTCAAGTAAATCAATAGAGATGAATAGATTAAAATTTTAAACAGGATAACAAAAGAAATTTGTTTAAAAACTTGAAAAATTGTAATTGTGTTGTAGGCATTTGATGTATGAACCCCAAGCTCCGGTCATTTGCGTGTGGGTGTTTTGTCTTCCCAATTACCTTTTTACATGATTAAAGAATTGATTTTGATGTTCCAACTTTTTATATATTTTTTTTATTTGTAAAGCCAATTTTTCTTGTATAATTGCAGGCCATATATGACTCATTGCCTTATGAAGAGAACGCTAGGAAAGAACATGACAGACTTGAAGAGGTTAGGATTGGTTTTTTTTTATATTCTTAACAAAATCTTTCTTGGCTAAGAAATGTTATAAAAATGATAAGTAATTGTAATCATCCAATTTTTTATTTCAACAAGTAAAAAAAAAAAAAAGCTCTTTGCTATTGTATTTGGGGAAAATCCCATACTATGTTTTTAATATCTTTGCAAAGTGTTTTGAATTATAACTGGTGTGATAAAGTTTTTTTTATGTTGGACTCAATGTTACTTTGTGCTTTCTTATCAAACCAGATTGTTGAGAGATTAAGAGTGCGCTTCCGCAAATACTTGCAAGTGTTGAAGACAAATAAGATCACAGTGGAGAACTTGTACAAGTTTCATGTGAAACAGCCTATAACACTTGGATACAGCTGTTGTAGTATGGAATGCAAGGACTTCAAGTGAGTTGCCTTCCAATGATTTTTGTGCCTTGAGAGGGGGGTGGGGGTGGGTGTAGGTGCTGTGCCAACAGTGTCTCTGTTAGGCAATGAAAAATGCATTATACACATCCTCATAGTTTCTTAATTTTTTTTATTTTACAACACTATAACAGATATCACTACTGTTATTTAAGACGTATGTCTTATCTGTCTGTTACATACATCATTTATATTGCTTACACTAATTAATTCTTTGTTAGACCGTATTAATTTAAGTGGGTGCACTTGTGTTTTCAGAACCCATAATCTCTATGGATGTAAAATAGCTTCTCACACAAGTTGTGATCTTATACCACCAAGCATACCAAGAGGAGTTTTTAACCCTGGGAGGAATCTCACTGAAGGTAAAAAGCATTTCATTTAAGGTTAACTAAAAAGTCAATTTTTCTCTATTGAAACCCAGCTCTGCAAGTTAATCAAGGAGACCTCCTGATTTATCTCTAACATGAAGTAATTTTTAGTTGAAGAACATGGAAAAAGCTTTTTTTATCTTGTACATTTCTTAAGTCAGAAGATTGAATACCCGATTGAATTATAGTCAGAATGATCAATACATCTATCATGGGCCCTCAAAATATAGAATAAGAAAAACAAAACAAATCATATTTCCCCTCATTGACTTTTTGATACTTGTTCTATTGGGGATCCAGCAACAACAGCAAAAATAATTTGGGAGGGGGTTGGGGTATTTCAGGCAACAACAGTCTATTTGAAAATCTTCCATTTATCGTTAGTTTGAAAGAAACATATCTTTGATGAACATCTTAAGAAGAAATTAACGGTAAAATGTTAGCCCTTAAAATTTTTCAAAAGTTGACCCCTATGTTGATCATTTTTATGGAAGCAAATTGATGGAAGAACTGATAAGTTCTTATTTGAGTTTTGAAGTCCAAACCTGAGCAGGCAATTTTGATGTTCGTTTGAGATAGCGTGCCAAATAGGATGGCGAACTTTCGGGTGCTCTCGGCGAGATTGTCAATAACTTCAAACGATATTATCAGTAGCCAACACCTTTAAAAGATAAATGAACCGGAAAAGTGAATATAAAGAGCGCTCTTAGGTGCTGGGGTCTACGCCGAGTCCCACCAACCACCAGCTCCTCGCGCCTCCTCTCCTCCTAAATATAGCGCCATTCTGAGCAGCCAAGAACAGTCCCCGTGTTTTCTCACAGTGTAGATTTTCCGAGTCTGTTAATGGCATTTCCAAATGGCAGAAATCGCTAGATCATTTGAACAGGGGCTCTCGCCTCACGTTCTCGGGCTTTTATCTTTTGGTCTTCTCTCCTCACTCATCCCGTCTCATTCTCGTAGTGGTGGGGGAGGGGGGGGCTTGTTGTCATTGGCCGTGGCCAAATACCAGTGACGGAAAAGAATGTTTCTTTTGTAAGGCAGAACCCCCTTATTCCCCCCCCCCCCCAACCCCCCTTCCCCCTTTTTTGTGGGGGGGGAGGGGGGGGCTTTTTGTCATTGGCCGTGGCCAAATACCAGTGACGGAAAAGAATGTTTCTTTTGTAAGGCAGAACCCCCTTATTCCCCCCCCCCCCCAAACCACCTTTCCCGTTTTTTCTCTCTCTTCAACTCCCTATTCTCTATTCCGTCTGCTGTGTGGTGTTGTCCTGGGCCCATTCTTAAAATTAAATATTCAAAAAGAATGGTTATTCGGTGGACGTTTCGAGACAATATTGAAATATACATGGTATGATGTGACGCGTAATGCATCTGTTTGACTTTGGAGAACATCGTGTAGATGGAGGCTGGAAATCGTTTGAACTCCGAGGTGTTGCTGAAATAAGATGGTCGATGCATGGCAACTCGTCAGCACTTTCCTATTTGGGACATTTGAGTAAAGAGGGCGGGAAGACTGTGCTTAGCAAACAAACAAAAATGATGTCCAATAACTGTAATTGGACCATGTGCACAGAACTTAAACTTTATTATTAAAAGACATGTATTTATTAAACACGCATTAGTTTGTAAGTCTTGCCAGTAGTTAATTGGGATCCATGGCCTTAGGTGGTTTAAAATCCTGCTGGCTTGTCTGCATGTCAGTTTCGCCATGTGCTCTATAACCCCTCCTCATTGTAATCGCCCAAGTAGAATATTTATTAAGGTCTTTGTTTTTTTAAAATTAAATGGAGATGTTGGACAAAATTCACGTTACTTGTACAGTTTTATTTAAATGGGATTTTTATAATCAGATTTAAAGTAGGCGTGGGCTTACATGTATATATTATTAGCCGTTTGTGGGCTTGTAGAGCGTTTCAATGACTTATTCTGTTCTTTGATCTGTGATTAATCTTCTGGCCTTTCTGATCAGATAGTTGTTTAGGTCTGTTACGGTCACACTTAATAGCTTACCTGGTGACTTAGTCCTTTCGGTCTGTTACGGTCACACTTAATGGCTTATCTGGTGACTTTTGGAATAATAACACTAGTAGAAACATAGCATGCATTTTTTTAAGGTCGCGGCATGGGGTGGGTGGGCGCATCTGTTGTCTAAGGGTTATTTCTATGCTATGCTCTATGCTATTTCTTAATAGAGCACTGTTTAGTGGTTCTCTCCCCCCCCTCCCCCCGCCTTGTGCTTTTCCCCTTAAAAATTGTACATGTATATGCATTAGTTTCAAACGAAGCTGCTGTTACCCGAATTACTGCGGATTTTGTGTGTGTGTGCGTGTGCAAATTGAAAATCAGGGATTATATAGCTACGCCAATGGTAATGCTTTCCCTTGAACCAGTTTTTTCTTACAGCTATAGATATTCGCTGGACGTTAACATTAGTTTGGAGATTGAAAGAGCCGAGCTATTACATACTTAAAAAAAGATTATTTTAACACATCAAAGGATTTTTATTCTATTTTTGGTCCACAAGCGCGTTATTTTTCCTGAGACAGCGCGATTACAAACAAGCCTTAGATGAGAGGATTGAACATTTTATATACATCGGCTCTTTTGGGTTAAGGACATTGTTGTTTGTTTATGGCAGTGGTTCTTAACCTGGGTTCGATCGAACCCCAGGGGTTCGGTGAGTCAGTCTCAGAGTTTCGGCGGAGGTCCCCCAAAAAATCAGAAAAAAGTCGTATTTCATTTTTCCTATTAAGAAGGGTTCGGTGAATGCGCATTTGAACAGTACCTCCAAAAAGGTTAAGAACCACTGGTTTATGGAATTGACGATCAGTGGCGTAACTGGCGTGTGGCAAGAATTCCCCATCCACTGCGTCAATATTTGGAATGTGTTCTCTTTTCTGAATGTGTCCTAATGAGATGGTTCAAGTTTCAATCCTAGGGCTTCCTTGGACCAGGCACTTTGACTTTAAGTAGCACCACTGGCGCTTACTAGCCAGGGTCTGATTGAGTGATTGTTCCAAGGCAATTATTATCTGTATCGTAGAGAAATAAAATAAAGTTCAGTGTATTAATTTTTTTGTTATGATAGTCTGAGCACTTACTTTTTTTTTAATGGATTCGATTCTTTAGTTTATGATTGTATTAAATTGTATACTTTATAGATGTGTGAGGCTAACTCTTGACTCGAATGTTTGTTTTGTTATGGTGGCTTGTTGGTACAGCAGTGAACAGTACATACTAAAAGTCTCTTTATCATATAATAAACCATACATTATTTTTTTGAAATACATGGCTATTCTTGATATTGTTATATCTCTTGGTCTAAATATAAATTTTGAATACAAATGTATGTTAACGTGGAGTTTGGGAAATAAATCCGTTGCCCCACTCCATGGCTATGATGGTTTATAACTCACGTATGTCAATCAAGACGAGCGCCCTTAGAATCATGCCGAGCGCCCTTAGAATCATGCCTTCCGCGTCGACTCTTTCTGTAAATACATAATAAAATAACCACACACGAAAATAACATCAAAGAGAGCAATTTCCCCTGCAGCTCTGATCTTTGCGTTCTAAATATAAGGACGGCCAGCGTGGGTAACATTGGGTGGTGGGGGTGGAAAAAGGGGAGGTTGGGGGGGGGGTAGAAGCAAGATCACAACCCGGCGACGTGAGTTAAGTCTGTTGGCCCCGTCTCATTACATGTTGAATGTGTCCGTTAAATCATGCGGTAAGGGCCCTGGCGCCTGATAAAGGGAAAGTATTTGACTACCAAACCCAAATAATGCAACGCAATCGGAAATTAAGCCCAACCCCTCTGTATTTAGAATGACATTATGTTAATTTTTTGTGAGATCTTGCAACGGACCAATGGATTTATTTTAGTCTTGAAAGCTTTCGTCTTTGCTGTGAAAGGTGAATTCGGCATTTTATGGCCAAGGGAAAAAAAAGTTGTATTTCCCCGCACACCTTGGCTTGGCTCGTCACCATTACCAGCAATCCGGAATCTCCCAAGTATGAAATGGCGACTTTAAGGGTCTTCCTTTCAAGTTTAATGTATTTTCGTGGTTTTTTTTTATCGAACATCACGGTTCATAAAGCGCGCTGGCTGTAAAACAGTTGGGAAAACAGCAACTTTTGCTGTGCAACGTAGTTTCTCATTCCCTTAATTCCCCCCCCCCCCTTTTCTCTTTTCTTTCCAATTTCTTTTAAAGTTATGATCAAAGCAACGATTTGCAAAAAAATACCAAAAAAAAAAAAAAACTTGAGCCGAAGTAATGCCGATTACTGGGTAAATCATTAAAGCGCAAATCTTCAAAATAAACGTTCGTTTTCAAAAGTTATCCATGCTTGGCCTTGAGTCGCTGTGCATATACGGAAAAAATACGCTTCTTCCATGTTGCATGTCACTTGCTTTTAGCTACCAAGTGAAGCCTTCTGATCACTTCGGAAACTATTTTTGTTAGTTATGCAATGCAGCTGCTTAAATTTGAGTAGTTAAATTTTTATTATAAAAAAAATATCCTATTACTTTTTTGAAGTTCATTTTTTGGTAAAAACATACCAAGTTCAGCAACAGGTAAAGGCCCTTGGTAGGTTATTACATTATTTGATGCCAATACTTTGAAGAAGAAAAACATGTATTCAGTTTTCTTTCACAAACCCCCACCCCTGGAAAATATGATTTTCCGGAATATTTTCCGGGACAACAAAATATCCAACTTCTTTGAACCAGGTCTGGTAATGAACGTATTCCTTCACCCCCTCTTCTATTTATCGAATGGTTTCTGTCTTGAATACCCCTTTTCGCAGAAATTTGCCCACTCCGATCAGATTATCACCAACAGGACCAAACAGCCGAGGGCTGCTCTCCTCGCCCAAGTGTAACCCACGAGTGTAGCCAAGCTGCATACTTTTCAGTTCTCCCCGGGCCCTTTCGTCCTGTGTGGAACCGTCTGTGCAAACAGCACCTTCCTTGATGCTTGTTTGTGGGGATCTCGGGGGCTTTGGCCGGGCAAACATTCCCTTATCTCCAGGCTAGCTGGCCCATGGACGCGCTCGAAACGGCTAATACTCCACTCTTTGTAAGTCATTTGCTACTGGACTCGAGCAGAGACGCGTCCGTGCATTTAGCCTTTGAAGTGAAATATCCCATGTGCACCAGTTAAAGGTCTATCTGGCTGGAAATTTGTTTAAACAGAACTTCATGAAAGTTGATTGGAATCCTTTATCGTACCTTTAAAAAAAAATTTAAAGGGAGAATATAGTTAAAGATCAGATACTACAATTTTTGGGCTTTGGATTTTATGAAAAGGATAGTAATGGACCATGGGCGATAATTTCATATTTGGGCATTTTTACAAGTTATGGGGTCAGTCGGTGGTAATGGTTTATCTGCTCTACAATCTTTATTTAATTCCCTCTGATTGGGCGCTCCTCCTTAACTACAAATGCAATATACTTATATCGAACATTTTTTTAGTGTGTCCCAGGATAACACCACACCCCCTCCCCCCCCCAAAAAAAAAAACAACAAAGAAAAAACAAGGATTAGAAACAGCTGCGGTGTAATATAGATAGAATATGGATCGCGAATTCATTTTTATTTAATTATTTTTAAAGGTCGGGGGTGGGGAAATTGGTGCAAGATTATGCCTTCATCCTTATATAGGACATACACAACGTGACCTTTATTGCAAACACCCTCCCCCCCATTTTCGTTGTCATCCCTTTGTTTTCACGGTGTTGACGAATTTGTGTATTTATGAGAGCCAAAGGACAGCTCTTGTCACTCGACTTTCACCAAACTACACTTTAAGGCTGTATAGGAGATGAAAAAAAAAAAAAAGGAAGAAAAGAAAACAACGGAGGTCGCCCTCAGAACGTCGCGCTGTCAGCCCCTGTTTTATAGTCCTTAAACGGTCATGGTAGGAGTAGGAGAGAAGATGGGAGGGAAGAACGGTAGAACTTGCCATAAGTCATTAGGATGACGTGCGACGGAGAAAGGGAATAAAAGTTGTCAAACATGAAAGGTTCGTTGGGAGGATGTGAGACAGCCAAGGCGTTGCATAAGAAAAGTAACAGGTATCCAACACTGTGTCAGTGGGTTTTTTTAAAAGGGTTTTCATAGTTGAGCTAATATATCATGTTTTTTTTATAGCCAATCTACCACAAGGACCTTCACATATATTTAGGTTGTTTTTAGTGGCGAGGGGGGTTGGGGTTGGGCTGCTGGCATGGAAAATGTACAAGAATTATAACTGTAAGCACACAGAAAATTATGCCATATCTACACTGCCCTTCATTTGGTTTCCCAATTTTTTCTGCGTCTCTTTGGAAAGTCTCTTTGCACGCCAATACACGCTAAGAAATTGTTCTAAAATAAAATGTTAACCCACTAGGTGGACGCTCTAAGAAAGATGATCATTGCAAAGAACAATGTTGATGTGTCATTCACTTCTTTGTGAAATGGCGAGCATTTGAATTATGATTGGGAGGTGAACTTTCAAATTCTTACATTTATATAAATAGGGCGAATTTGAGATCCCCAGCTTTAAAATATAATTATGTTGTCCGTCCTTCTCACGAGAAGATGACCGGGGGGGGGGGGGGGGGGGGGACTCATTCAAAAAGTATGTGATGTCCTGAAAAAAAACCTTATGACATGGCTCTTAGGTCCCGCAAACCTGTCAGTTTGCCTGCCGCTATCAGGTTTTTATTTTATTATAATTTTTATTTTCCGCTTAGGTTTGATCATTTACATACGGTACTCGGTGGCGTTACTACCATGTGGGAGGAGGTTATCAAGCGTGATCTGCGATCCAGGCCAGTAGCAGTTATTCCAAGTGACCCGACTGAACCTTCATTTTTTTTCAATGTATTGTGATTATCTGGCGCGTCTCTCGCCATAAATTCGTCACCAATCAGTACAGGAGAAAGAGACAAAGGCCGCAGTGTAAAATTGGGTTTGTTGCACTGCCTAATCCCTGAATTCTAAATCTTTTTTTTGTCGGCACCCGGATTGTATGCAATTTTCTTACATTTATGATACCGAAATTCGTCTTTAGCAGATTATGGTGTTGACTGCACACTCATATCTATTTATACATATGCCCGTGGTTGATGAGATCTATGTACATGATTACTACGGTACGAGCCATGCGAAAGAGCAAATCCGTGCTTTTTTTTAAAAGTTGATAAAAATGAGGTTCAAAATTGTGTCATTCGCGCCACATTTTTGTTTGTTGTTAAAAAAGAAAACGCTATCTTTCGAATCATAAATATAATTGGCTGACACTTGAACGATTTCCAACCAAATACTATCCTGAAAAGAAGGGAAGGGAAAAATTGCTCGAACATAACAGATTTGTGAAGCGCTGGTACTTGATTATCTACCCAAACCGTGTGATAAGAGCTCCCAAGTGTGGACACGGCTGCCATCTCACCTTGTATGACCCGGGCCCGTCGAGTGATTTAAAGGTGGTCTGCAAATATTCTGTGTAGCAATATGAGGCAGACCGTGATAAAGAATCATTCTTGTCTGGGGCTTTAATCTCCCCTTCCCCGCCACCACCCCCCACTCCCCCAAAGCCCTATCTCATCTGCCTTATCGCATTGTAGTTCAGGCCGTTGTCAAATACGATCACGGCAGCCACTACTCCGTACTGTTCTGCTCAAGTTGCTCCTCCACTCTGCTGGCCTGTCTTTGATACTTCGGTTTGGGAACCCGTTTTAAAAAAAAAAAAGAAAAAAGAATCTGTCTTTGTTCTTTTGACCACAAAAACGGGGTGAGGTATGTGGCTGAACACAGAGGGTATCTTTTTAACAAGTGTTAATTGTGATTTCTTTATCAAGGCATCTTCATAAAATGCTGGGGAAATTTTTAAATACAACTGATTTGCCTCTTAAATATGACCCTTGGTTGTGCATTTAAATAAAAAATAACTTAAACCAAATATGGGGCCCTGTATAGAGTGTGGGCAATGGAATCTAGAGATATATTATATTATATGCACGTCTATTTTGTTTGATAAAATACTTCACTGTTTTTATATAAACTATATTTAATTTTACAAAACACGCTTTGAATGCATTTTGTGTGCGTAATTCTTTAAACTTTAAAAAAAAAAATATATTTTCAATAATCTCTCTGTACATGCCCTTTTGTTCAAATTAAAGTATTATTTCAATTTTAACATGACGTCCATGTGGATATATACTTTTTGTTTCTGATGACCTAACTACCGTTCGCTATCACGTAGTTCTCGTTGTCAGAAGGAAAAGGGAGTTTTGGGGAGGGGTGCAGATTGCGGACTCCTCGTTTCTTGCATTTCCTTTAGCGTCCCACCCCTCAAGCTTCCCGCCGATCATTGCTTCCACTCTGGTCATATTGCTAATCTCACGCCCTTGATTACACTGGCAATGAAAGGGCTTTTAATGCTCCTCATTTTGATGGTCCCACTCGACTTCGTCTCGAAACGAGCGGGTTGGAGCACAAGGTGGCAAAAGAGGTGGGGTGGTGGCAAAAGAGGTTGGGTGGGGGGGGGGTATTTTCACCATTTCCTCCAAGTGTTATGTGAACGTCTGAATCGATCGTGCGCTTCTGTGTGTCTGGGCCTGGCCTGGGGAGCTGGGAAGGCCCTGGGCTGAGTAGGCCCTGGGCTGGTGTGGCCATTTAAATTGATTCTAACAATGTAAAATGAGAATAAAAAGTAACATACGTGCAAAATTTGGGTATCTGAAAATGATTATAACGGAATTTAGGCAAAGATTAGCATCTAAAATTAAAATGTAAAAATTAAGATACCGCATTGTTTTCTTCGCTGCTGGCGGAAACGATAAATTATTTTAATACGAAAACATGATTGGATGTAGTTTTACTTACATGCTAAGAAGGAACTAACCAACCAACCTGATTCTCCGTCTCATTGTTAATTAGGCTTGAATTGAAGGTGAATCCATGCTATGGAACACTGCTCTTATGAAACAAACGCCAGCCCGAACAAATAGGCACATCTTTTCGTCACTGCATGGTTCACGTCTCCCGATAACAAGAAAGAAGCTTTCAGCAAAACTATGTTAAAAGCATTGGAGTAATTACAATTTTACAAATGCGCATTCTCTTGTGGTGGCTTTGGACTTAAATGGAGTCAACAAAGAAAAACCGTTGCAATTTCACCTCACTTTTATTGTACACTATTTAAAAGAATAGAAAGGAGTGCATTTTTAGTGCGCGATAAGGCAACCGTATCTGCCACCTAATCAGTGTCCCCCATTCAAAGCTATGGCCACCGGTGTCGATGTGGGGATACCCATTTAGACCCGAGTGCGTGTTTCGATCAAGCCCACAAAAGGGAATATTGCCCCCCCCCCCTTTTTTTTTTCTCTTAAAAAAGGCAACAAAACAAAAACAAACAAAGCAAAACATAAGAGTATTGCGCTAATTCATTTGTGGCTTGTGGGGAGACCCATTTAGACCCGAGTGCGTGTTTCCATCAAGCCCAAAAAAGGGAAAATTGCCCCCCCCCCCTTTTTTTTTTCTCTTAAAAAAGGCAACAAAACAAAAACAAACAAAGCAAAACATAAGAGTATTGCGCTAATTCATTTGTGGCTCAAAGAAATGTTAACAATACTTGATCCGCAGTTGTACAAAATGTTATTTTCATATATTTTATTACAAAAATGTAATACCGCTCTTGAAATCAAATTTAAAAAAAAGATTAATTGTTTCTATTTGAAAATTCGGTGCTTAATAATAGATACACACCATTTTTATTTTCAATATATGTTTTTCTTATGACGATGTCTATTTTTGGCACACAGACGTCATTTTCTATTATCACTTACAATTAAATAGTAGTATTTTGCTTTCTCTAAGTGTGCACCGACCCCCCCCCCCCCTTTTTTTTTCTTCCATAAACCCGTTCGCTGAACAACGCTTCCCGAGGTTAATGAGCGCGCGGCACTGCCAAGCGCAATCGGAGGAGATATTTTCCATAATTGATAACTGTGTCAACAAATTGGATTACCTTTCCCGGGATCGCCGTGTTGTTTCTCTCAATCTTAAATCAAAATCAATACCAAGCAATCTTCAAATGTTTTCTAAAAACATGCAGCTCGGTATCACATTTATTTAAAAAAAAAAATAGATCGAACCTTAAGTTATACACATGGGCCTGGGCTAAATTAAATGTGTATAATCAGCTTTCGCTGGCCTGCAGGGGATGTTGCGAAACACGAGTGGGAGCAATTTATGGGATCCTTAAACTTTGTCCGACTCCGGAATTAATTTAGAGGAGGCAAAAAAAATTCCACAAATGTTAAATTCCATAAATTATATTGTTCTTTCCTCACATTGAAGTGACGTTGTATGGCATACTCCGTCACAAAACTTGGTAACTGTAGAAAAAAGGCATTCAAAACAAGGCACCCGCGGATTGGACAAAAGGGAACCATTCATTCACAACGCTTGTACCAGTGACATGTTTCAGCCTAGAAACCCGTGATGCTTGCTGGTGGTATTCGCTACATGTTAAGTTTATTTGAAGCCAATATGGCGTACACATTTTGTTGGAAGATTGCATATGGTCGGCAGATGAAAGTGGTCGTTACTTGAAAGATGTCGTAGCACGAGGGGACAAGCACCATTTTTTTAAGTAGATGTCAATAGCTCAAATGTTTCTCAACATTAAATGGCCAATGTTACTGGCTAAGGAACCAAAGGTGTTCAAGTTGATTTGTAGTCGAACTGCTACAACGCCACGGCCCCTTCCCTGAAGTGAAAACTAAAGATACACTTTACAAGAAATACCAAATGGAGCCTCACCTTTCGAATGTAAGAAGGGTCATAGTTAATCTTTGCTGAAATTGTAAATTGATTGTACCAAGTTGGAAATAATTGCATGTCGTATTCAAAAGAGAATTGATTTTATTTGGAGTAAAAATTAAAAACAAAATACTGGAAAGCAATGTAAATTATGTCTATACATTACCAACTGTTTCTAGGGTATGTCCGCTATACTCTTGGAGTCCGAGGATAATTAATTCTGTGTCTGTGCCGCGAAACAAACTTAAATAAACCAAATCAACAAACAAATCATTCACCTTATTTTAAATCCAGATGAGAGACTCCGTATCGTGTGCTGAAATAGTTCTGGAAAAGTGCGGAGAACCACTGAACATGTTTGTGTTATCGTGAATGGCAGTTAGGAAGTATTGTATCAGGGTCTCGGGGTGAAATAATATTTATGTTTGTAGCGAGCTTGTTTGGTGATGTTAGTTTGTCTCCATGCGCCGAACAAAAAGTAGACTTGTGTTATTTCCGTTGTCGTGTTTACGATTCTACACGGCGCTCAAGCTGCGATCCGAACAGAGTGAGCCGACATAAACAAGCCAAGTATGCAATATGGCTTCACCACCACCCCCTTTGTTCTAGAATTTAAACTAAAAACTGCTATAATTTTTTTTTTAAATTTAATTAAAAACTTTCGCGTACAAATACAAGACTGTGATATTTGAAAGAGTGTGACTTTTTAGTGCATGGTGTAGTTGCAATAGGAATTTTTAGCTGTGGTCATAGTGTTACAACAACTTTTCGCCTGAGAGATGTACCTATTGGTACACGAATATTGTGTGAAGTGATTATTTTTTAAAATGTTTTTGAAACCTGTGGAAGTATACCAATGGGAACCCCCCCCCCCCCACACACACACACCACACACACACTGACCATAGTTATCCCCTTCTTTCGGTACCAACAGGCGTTCGGCTATATATATTGTGTGAAGTGATTTTTTTTTAAAATTTTTTTGAAACCTGTGGAAGTATACCAATGGGAACCCCCCCCCCCCCACACACACACACCACACACACACTGACCATAGTTATTCCCTTCTTTCGGTACCAACAGGCGTTCGGCTATAAACATTTCTACTCACATGGACGGTGTAGACTTCTTAACTGCCACCAGTACTGTATCGGTTGCAACGTTCTCTGGCCGCGACCCACCCCGTCTCTCGTACCGCCTCACACCGCAGACTTTTTTTATTTTTATTTTAAACAGCCAGCGCTATCTGAACAAATGGAAACAACATGTGAAGCAGGCTCTTTGAATGTACGTGTTTATAACTCCCTCTCGATGGGGATTCAAAGGGAGCGATGCGAGTTTTTATCGCGCACGTGGTGCGTGCCCCGTTTCTTTTCATTCCCCCTGGAATTGAAATTCATATGTAAACAAAACAGTTACGCGAATAAAAAAATGTAAAAACTCAAACTGGGACAAATCATTCCATGAAACGAAGACATAAAACATCCTACAAGTTTGGGTTTGTCCGTTTCTATCAACATCTTTGAATATTTCTTTCACCATCACACACCACCACCACTCCATTCCAGCGTTCCCACCGTCTTGTCTTCCCCCGAACCTGTTTCATTTATGCGCCTCCCCCACCCCCACCCCCAACCCTCTCTTTCATCTTTTCGTTTGGGATAAAATGTCCGATCTTCAAAGGGGCGCTTTTAATAGGAGTCAAGTTATAGGGTGGAATCAGAGCAGTAGAGTCCAGCCGTTGCTCCGACTGGTAGAAGACTTTGTTCATTCTGACCGTTAGATGGGGAATGCCGTATTGCGTTAATTGTTACAGTATGTTAGCTGAATTAATAGAGTGTAACTCAAAGCTAGTTTAAGCTTGCATCACTTAATTCCTAACTTTTTGGTGATACATGTATCGGTGATTTTGGCTAAAAGGTATTTTTTGCTATAATCACACAAGTTTCGAAAATAATTGTTTTATATTTAGCCTAAATTTTACCAACTTGGCTGTAAGGTAGTTAAACCAACTCAGGTATAATGTATTTTAACTAGCTCAGGTAAAGCTAGGTAAAGCTAGTTTAACTAGCTCAAGTGAAACTAGTTTAACTAGCTCAGGTGAAAGCTCATTTAACTAGCTCAAGTAAAACTAGTTTAACTAGCTCAGGTGAAAGGTCGTTTAACTAGCTCAGGTAAAGTTAGTTTAACTAGATCAGGTAAAGGTAGTTTAACTAGCTCAGGTAAAGGTAGACTAGTTTAACAAGGTCAGGTAAAACTAGTTTAACTAGCTCAGGTGAAAGGTCGTTTAACTAGCCCAGGTGAAAGGTCGTTTAACTAGCCCAGGTAAAAGGTCGTTTAACTAGCTCAGGTAAAAGGTAGCTTAACTAGCCAGGATAAGAGATCGTTTAAATAGCTTGGCTCACGCTGCGAGTATACCAGCATGCCTCTCAACGTCTGAGGGTGAAGTATACATGGAGATCGACTTGGTCATGGTCCATTATATCTGGCTCACGTGTACAGCATACATGCTTGTGTCTAGGATTGATTTATAATACCGCCTACGTTTATACATTCGACTGGCTTTCTAATGGGTTTTTTTTTTTTTTAAATACACGAAAATATATCTGATCACCGGCGAATCACTTTTGCCTATAATTACTTTTTTTTTTAAAAAGCACTAGTGGGCCCTTTGACTCACCTTCATCGGTTCAGGCTGCACCTTGTTTCTCAAGTAACAAGCTAAATGTCCTCCCTAAAGCAACCCCCTTCCTTTTTTTTTTTCAAGCCCGAGAAGTCCCCTAATAATCGGACCGCGAAGCGGCACGTTGGAGATCTCCTCCTGCTAGGACATCCCCCACCCGTAACTTCACTCGATTGAGTATCTTTACACGGGTCATCTCAGTTTCAGCACATCTGGTCGGTGGTGATGTTGCTCTCACAACATAAGCAGTCGACTTTCCCAGAGGTCGGGATGGTACATTTACGTCTTAATGTCGTCCCCGTCTCCTCCCCCCCCCGCCCATCCCGGGGAAGCTTGAGGACGCCCTCTAATTGGGTTTTCTACAGTAGTTTTCTGCCTCGCAAATATTTAACGAAGTTGTCGTCGCGAAACGGTTGCCTAGGAACAGCCTCCTTAAAGCCTTAATGGCCGTGTGAATGGAATCATTGGCCTGAGGCGGCCACTACCCACCTCATGCCTCATATCCGTCATAGGCAAAATAGTAATCTTGATCTCTACCCCTTTTCTATTTCAACTGCAGATTTGTCCACAACTGACAGTAACACTGTAGTTACTACATTTTCGGCGTATACCATGCATGACCTTTGTTTGCCCACGCAGGCTCACTCAGCGGTTGTTATGACCTCTGGCCTCTGGGTAGCGCTAGGGGGTCGGTGGTAGCGCCTCTTTAGTCAGCATGTCTTTAGCCAGCAGTCCACTACTGTCATGTCTTCATGTCGACCAGAACCCTGAGATGGGGGTCTACTACTAAAATCTTTGCTTATTTCCTAACGGAAACTCAAGTTGTAACTATTTACGTATCACTATTTGATAACCAATCTTGCTTTTAAAGTGTCATAAACTTTTCACACATATTTATTTAACATATTTTCAGTATAAGAACCTCAATTACAATTGGTTCTATTTTATCCACAGTGTGGCGCAGCAATGCCCAGTACTTCCCTAGTCTCAAATGGCAATACTTTATCTCCATGGAGGGACTCCACAACGAGTACCCGGCCAACAGTTTCAGCAATGCCTGCGACAATACGTTCTCTGGACCCAAGGATTGCCACAACATTCACGATACTAGGCATCGGTAAGTTTAATATATATATATATATATATATATATATATATATATATATATATATATATATATATATGTATTATATACTACAACTGGGACCAATGAGCTCTTTCACCATCACTTTCTGGACTTACCTTTCCTGATTTGTCTTTGGGGCTTATATATACAGGTTTTGAAGAGGTGAAGTAGCAATTTTTTTTCTTTTTTCTTCTCTCTTTTTTTTTAAAAGGAATTAATCTAAAAAAATAATATAGATACTGGGAAAGCATAGGTTATGTCGGAGTATCTTACTTTTTAACTATTGAAAAACTTTTTCTGTAATGATTTGGGTTCACATTTTGTTGTAAACTCTCCTGTCCAGCTAAAGAGAAAACATTTACATTTGATAATATTCAAGTTAATCCTGGAAAGAACATCAAAGAATATCAAGATATGGCTGCTTGGAACATTCTAAGAGTTTGCTTTGAATTTGTTTTTATAGTGATAGAAAAAAACCACTTCTATATGAAATTATGAAGTTGTTGTTTTTTTAATTAAAGAATTATTATATATGTTTAAAATTCATTTTAATCATCAATTTAATCTAATTCAAGAAAGAATTATTATTTTTTGGAGAAATTATAGCCATAATTTATTTTGACACTTATTTTTGCATATCACTAGCGACCCCTCAATAAAAATAGGTAAAAGGTAAAATAGACCAATGGTTTGGGGTGCTATGGGGATCTGTGATTCAAAGCATATAAAGATCCACATTTTACGACAAAACAATAATTTTATGTGATATGTTCTAATAGAGTGAGAAACATGTACCACTTAGTTGTCTTTCAATCCGGTGGCTGTCATTGTAAAAGGCGGTGGCTCTCAATGTAAAAGACAGGGTGTGCACCTCTGAATTGGCTACATAAAATTTATTTATTGAAATCGGAATCTGTGTCAGGTCCCGAAGATCAGCTACAGAGTATTCAAACTTTTGAGGGTTAATGAGAATGGTTTGTTTTCATCGCTCCTCTTTGTTGATTTTTGGGAAATTTTGTGCCAGGGACAATGCATACCACATTATTCGCACACCGTACGCATTAAATGGACATGTTCATGCACTTCAGATAAGTAGTGTCGTTTTTATGCCACCTTGAGGTATACGGGGGATAATGTTTGAAATAGTAAAATGAGAGCGGCGCATACCTAAATGGGCTTCAGATGAAAAGTTAGAGATCCGCTGATGTAACCACTGCAGAGATAAGTCAAATCTGCTTTCTCTGTAATGAAATCTCCAGGTGGGGTGAGCCGGGGTCGGGGCGCAGAGGAATCAAAGCCGGAACTCCTTTAATTTCAGGTAACTTTACACGTGAAGCAATGATTTTATGGGGCCTGTCAACAAATGGCTCGAGTAGCAGCCCATGTATCATATAGCTCACCTGCTTTTCCTAGAGCTGTTGTGGACATTATTCCAGGGAAATTACCGTGTTTGACGAGGATGAGAGCGCTAATTAACTGAGGAGTAAAATTTTGAATGTGGGGGCCATTTTTGCCAAGGCAGCCCGTCAAGTAAATAATAAAAGTGAATTTTTTTTTAATTTTTAGTAGTGGTGAGGCCCACCCCCCCCCGCCCCCCCCCCCTCCCCGAATGAGTTTGCATTGGAAACTAGCCAGGATCGAGTAAACATAACGTAATCATGAAAAAGCGTTGCTTGCCATTTTTGCCAAGGCAGCCCGTCAAGTAAATAATAAAAGTGAATTTTTTTTTAATTTTTAGTAGTGGTGAGGCCCCCCCCCCCCCGCCCCCCCCCCCTCCCCGAATGAGTTTGCATTGGAAACTAGCCAGGATCGAGTAAACATAACGTAATCATGAAAAAGCGTTGCTTTTTCCAACACATCGTCACTTGTGCAGTGATGGTTTGAGGGAATACTGGAAGATATACAACAATCCACGAGAAACTGATGGTTTTATTTTACTTACTTACTCCGGAGTCGGCGCATAAAGTGTCCGGAGTTTTAAAAAAATGTTCATGACATTGGATACACACATTGCTTGATGTCCAGTTTCAAACTGACCGCGGGACTTAGTGGGTGGTACATATAGAGGGTCCATCTTGTTTATCTTAGAATGAATGATTCAAAATATTTTCCGACCCAACAGCATTGATTTATACATGCATGTGGAGTCTTTTACCTTGAGTGGTTGATTACCGGATTGGTCGATTCCCAGTATTCTATGACACGTCGTGCTCTTGTAAAAGATATTTAAAGAATACTATATCCCCCATCATCTAGGTAAGTGAAGCATTGTTTAAAAATCAGAGCTTAAGCTGGTTGAGGGAGGAAAGCGCCCCTAGCTCCTAACCCACCCGACACGACGTTTATTCCTTCAGTCTCCCCACCGTTACACAAGTTTGTACCCATCTTCGGCAATGTTGACAGATAACCCCGAGCCGGTTAGCACAAAGCAGCTACAAGCCCTCTCCTCACTCGACAACGATCAATGTTTCTTGTATTCCTAGCATCGTTTAAATAAATGCCCGTGGCAGTTTGTACCTGGTGATCTCATTCATCCCTTGCATTGAATCTTGTCGATCGGCATGGCGAGAATACTAAGTAGGCTGTTAGATTTGACCATTGATTTGGTGGGGGGGGGGGGTTCCGTGTGTGTGTGTCAGTGTCTACTTAAACTCATAGCCTGACATCAGAGGCGTGACCTATTCAGATAATGTTGACAGTGGCGTATTTCTAGAAACATTTTACCACTATTTTCGGGGTCAGTGCAATGGGGTAATTGGGGTAAATTGATCGTGCCACGCCGTATTGATTGGGGACACCCCCCCCCCCCCAATATTTTTTTGAAACAAAAGCCGTGTCTGTCTTATAGTTATGTAGCCAGAGAAAATAGTGCTGAGGACTTGTTCGTTTGCTTTCCCTGTATAGGATAATGGGGTCAGATCTGTGATTATGGCATGGTCTAATGCGAGATTAAAGAGGACGTGTTAAACAGGGCGTCGCAGTCGAACGTTTATCCCTCCCCCCCCCCCCGGTCTGAGCCATAAAAATTATCTCAGGATAAATCGTGAAAACGCTCAGAATAAAATAAAGAGGTTATGACGCCACTTGCCAGTCTAACTTGACATTGGAACAGAAGACTTACAATGTACCTCCCCGTTCCCCGACCGTGGTCTTTTGGCAGATTAAAAGACAACACGCAGCCCACCAAACGTTCGAACGAACAAAAGAAAGAAAAGATCTGCAAATTGAAGATAGAAAATAAAACTTGGATCAGAATGATAATGCTTATATCAGAATGATAATGGGCATACTGCAATAACAAAAACATGCCATTAAACCACTGGATCGTTGTAAAAATTAACAACATCTAAGGGGCCAAAAATAGACTACACGAGGTATAGGAATGCTATTAATGGATGTTGAAACAAGCTTATGTGAAGTATTTTTACTATGTTAAAAACTTGTTGATGCTTTGCTTCGATTTTTTTATTAAAAAAAAAACCAAACGATATTTGTTGTTTCGTGCGGGTCAGGAAAATTCCCGAATCTTGTAGTTCTAGATGAAGACACTCCCCCCCCCCCCTCTTTAGAATTGTTCGTCCACACGGTGGATCAGCATTTGTGTTTTAGTTAGAGGCTGAAATACTTAAAATACCGATCCATGTTTCATCTCTCTACTCATTGGTGGGTTCACAACTTGTTCTATATGTTGGAGGCTGTATCCCAAGTATTCTATGTTCAATGCATTAAAATGTATTTATTAAACGTTAGATGTTGATGATGCGAGTGTGTGACTGTCTGGTATCAACTGTCATAAGCTCTTCAGTCCCCCTAGGGCAAACCACGGTTTCAAGCTTCACTTTATTTCAACCCATACTCCTTGAGCTGACAGTTTACACACATCTCTTAACACAGAACTAATTCTCCTTGTACCTGGTTCACTATTCAACCTGCTGCTGACCGAACAGTTGCTTTGGTTCTCCACAGTATCAGTTGCGTTAAGAGTTGTTTTATTATTTTTTTTATTATATATATATATATATATATATTTTTTTTACCCCCACTGTTTATGCCATAGCAAGCTAACACTCGGAAACAAGAGAATTGAATGAGGACTCCCTGCCGTTACGGAAAATTGACTGGGGGCCTCCTGCTCTTTATTGACCTGAATTCCTAACTCTCATGTTTTAATATTTCGTTTTGAAAAAGCACCCCTCTCCCCGCGCAGCGGTTTAACAACAAGGTGAGGGGTGTTTAAAAAGATATAATAATAAAAATAAAAAAAACGGGGAGAGGGGTCTTTATTTTTCATTTACGGCTCATATCTCTTAAGATTGTGTTTGTGAAGAAAATAGCTTCGTTTTCACGAGGAACAGATACATGGCCATGTCTGTGTTGAAGCGGTGGGGAAAGGGGGTTTTGGCTTGGTGATAACTACCGAATTGGGCTGTGTCTAATAGCTTTGTCACAGTACAAAGTTGTTGGGGGGGGGGTGTCTTTCTTTGCACACATAATTATTATGATAATACATGTTTTACAAATTTTCTCTATATATTTAAAGGTACCTTCGTATTTTCTTTCCCTTATTTTGTTTAATGTGAATCTATTTCTCTAAATAAACAATAGATTAACGACAGACCCCCCCCCCCTTTTTTTTTTTTAAAAATATTTTTCATACTGGTTAGTGATAGATTAGAAGTTGTCAAATATTGTTCGATTACCAAAACAGATCCTTCTTTCTCACCAGTCATAAACGTGACTGTATTCTCTTCATTTCAAACGTGCCCCCCCCCCC
>CAXITT010000402.1:215835-238746 GCA_964033795.1 Lymnaea stagnalis | reverse complement strand
TAATATAAACCCCCCTCCGCCCTCCCTGCTCGTTCCTCATATAACCACACCCACCTGAAATTGTTAATTTGTCTCTCTTCTTAAAAAAAAAAACAAAAAAAAAAAGAAGCCTAAAAAACGATGATGAAGGCCAAGCTCTATGGTGATATCAATTTTTAACAAAAATTTTTGCCAGATGTGAGACATTTTCCTCATTTGGTCCATTTTTAAAATATGAACACAGTTAACTATAAAGAATGAAAAAATACTTGTTTTCCACCTGCATAGTTTCATGCAACACAGGCAGTTTTGAGGAGGGGGGTGGGGTAGGGGTGCATGCCCACCCTCCTTGTGAAAAGGTTCTCATTATTTATTTTTTTGGAATTGCTCCCTCCGCAGGACAAATCCCAGATCTAGTCATAACCTACTGTTTCTATGCATACGAGATGTTCCGCCTGTATTCATACCCCCTTTTTATTGACAGGAAACATGTAAATCATTTTAAGATTTACTTATTTTATTTTTTAAAATTAGCATGAATTTCTTTATACAGTGATCCTCTTTCATACTTAATTACATTTGTTTCTATCTATTCTCAATCAAGTCCACTTTATTTCAATTGAAATGGAGATTTCAAAGAGTATTTCACCAACTTCCTGTCAGTTAATGTATTTGTTGACATGGCCCTGTTTACCCTTCCCTAATCAACACCATAAAATATTTGAAAGTGATTGAACTAGATTGAGTCTCCCCTGAGCTTTACTTTGAGGACAGTCAAGTGTCATGATTACGTTCCCACATCACATGGGAAAGAAAAATTTGCAATGGCCAATTGCAAAAAGTTTTTTAAAGAGCTAAACCTAATGGATCTATGACATAAAACTTGGAAAGTTAAATAGCCAAAGGGGGAACAGATCATCAATTAATCACATCTTAAGCGTTTAATATTAAATGTAGGATGGGATTGTTAAACTGATTAGGATTGACATCTTTAGTCTCTAGCATAGCTCAGTGTGCATCCACACCAACACTTTCAAGCTTCTGAAATTATTTAAAGTAAAATTTAATTTTTAATAAAAATTTTAAAAAAAAAAAAAAAAAAAAAAAAAAAACTAGTGAAGGGGAGTGAGGAATTATTTGTTGGGTGGGTATGAGAGAAACTTAGATCACTGTATAGTAAAACTAGGAATTTATTTTAGGTATCATAAGTAGTTTAAATTGTATCTATAAAGATGTAACTTTTAATATATTTCCCAATGTGTCCTCTACACTTGCTTTGTAATCAGTGGTAGAAATTATTACCAAAGATTTTTAAATGAACAAAATGAAGAGAGTTAATTAGGTTGGTTTTCAGTTATTTAATTTGGGAATGATTTTTTTAAAACAGTGTTTAGGAGATGGGGAATAGTGAAATGTAATCTTTAAATTCAAAATATGTATAATTTGACTTTATGATTTGAAGAAATAAGTATTGCGCATTACTATTTTAGTTTAATAAAATGAGTATTTAAAAACTAAAAGTTCTCTGTGTATTAATTTAATTGAAAGGGATTGTTAGTAAGCTTTTGAATGTCAGAATAACAGGGCATAATCTTCTGAAGACTTTTGGTAATTACTTAAGAATCTAATTAAAAAGAAAACAAATTTAGAGGGGGTTAGAGGTAAATAAGATGGTTTAGCCAATTCAGAAATATTGCAGACACCACTCCTCCACCCCCTTATTTTTTTCTCTCTTTCGTTCTTTCTTTCTTTCTTTCCCTTTTTTTAAAAAAATGTTTGAACTAGCTTGAGTCTGCCCTAAGCTTTACTTTGAGGACTTTAGTTTTTCTCATTTCTGTCTCTATATGGACATTATAGGATGAATAACTTCCTAAAAGTTAAATCTGATCTATTATCTATAATCTGATATTTTTTGTGTCCTCAGGGATGTTTTTTTACGGACCATTCAGCCCCAGAGGAAGTATGTAGTGATCATGATGGATCATGGAAACTCAATGAGCCCCACCCAGTTGTTGACAGCGAAGGCTATAACAAAGCATTTGATTGCTTCATTTTCTGACAATGACAGGGTGAGTAGTCCCCAAAAAGAAAAAACAGCAGCGTTTTAAAATAATGTTTTTAGTGGGTCATATTCTATATACTTGTAATATTCACTTGTAAAACTTTGTCATTTTGTTCTACTCAATGTATCCCTATCATCGGTGTTCAACATTTCAGATTGGAGTGATTGGTCTATCAAACAAGCCACTTTATCCTAGGTCAGATCCCTGCCTTCCCCACACAATGGTGCCAGCAACATTTGAGACCAGATTTTACTTCAGCAAATTTATAGACAACCTAGAGAAAGTGGACAGTAAGTGGAAATGTTATACACTGCGGAATTTTAAATCTACTCTGAAACTTAACAGATTTAAAAGGGTGACATGTTAAACAGAAAAGGATTCTTAACTTCTACTTGTTAAGAAGAAAGAAAAGAGGAACCCTCCTGGTTTTAAGGATTTAATGTTTTAAGATTTTGGCTCATATAATAAACATGTAACAAAGGACTGAGAAAACAGTATGCCTAGAAAACAATACCAAATTTAGTGATCATAACATTATTTAATTTAATTATACAAATGAATGTATTTCTATAAAAATACAAATTTGAGTACAGAAGCAAAAAAAAAAAAAAACAAAAAAAAAACTGTATCAACTACAGCAAGGGAAAATATAGTAATATTAATTTACACACACACAATTATTTAATGTCTCTTAATTTAATTATAAAAATGAATGTATTTCTATAAAAATAAAAATTTGAGTACAGAAGCAAAAAAAAAAAAAACAAAAAAAAAACTGTATCAACTACAGCAAGGGAAAATATAGTAATATTAATTTACACACACACAATTATTTAATGTCTCATATAGGAAAAACTCTCTCCCTCGCTCTCTTTATCTGTCTAACTCTTGTCTTCTAAGTCTTGCAGCTAAGAAATCACACAGCCTATATAGGACCAAAATCAGAATAGTGTAGGACATAAATTTTAGAAATTGGGTCACCTAATGGCATTCTTTAGAATAAATGGAACACATTCGAATGTAAACAACCTTTTCACAGCCAAGAAATGGGCGGGTTAGAAAGGAGGGACACAGCAGCACATTTACTCATGGACTTCAATATCAAGGCCATTCTAATGAGACAGGTGGTGGCTAAAAACTCTGTTGAGGTGAAAAAATAGGCCAAGCCCTACCCATACAAGGCTATATTGAAATACTCCTTTACCATTTAAAAAAATTTAGTGAGTTTAATGATCTAATTCTTCTGTTAGCTCTTAATGAAAGTGGTTTTTCTTTATGGGTCTGATTCTCAAGTCTTAAAACATGTGTTTTCAGCTACAACTAACCACACTCTAGGATTTCTAAGAGCATTTGAGATGATTGAAGACCTGATGGAAGCCAAATCAATATCTGGTTAGTTATGACTATATTATTTATTTCATCCTAGTTACTTGCACTAAAAACAGTGTCCCTTGCTAAAAAAATGGGACTAGAAATAAAAGTCAAATTTTTGGTTTTTAAAAAAATTCAGTCCTTATAAACAAAAGTGATATTTGTTAAATTAATATTTAAAACATAAATAAATTCATTCACTTAGTTAAATGAACAATTTGAGACTGAGAGACCAAAAAAAAGTTTGTGATGAATTATAAAAATTGAAGCTGGATATATCCAGGGACCTATTGAAATTTAACTATATAGCAAGTTATGAACTTATCAGTGTTAAAAGTCAAGGCTTATAGCTATGTTTTTTTCCCTCTTAAATTTTTTCCAGATAACTCAATGATCCTGTATGTTAGTAGAGGTTTGCTTTCATCTTTGACTGAAGCTCGTGAAGTTATGGAAGTGGTGGCAATACACAATGCTAAAACGGGCCACAAAGTTATAATAAATACATATGCTACAATAGATGGTAAGAACAATATTTTAAAAAGTTTTTTTTTCTACATTATGGGGGGTGTATGTGTGTGTTTTGATTACAAAATAAGTAAAAGTCAGATTTACACAAACATAAAAATAGTACTTAGCAGACATAAACTAAAACAAAAAAACATCATCAAGATCCAAAGGCTTATTAAAAGGATCTGGATTTATTAATTATTTGTCGTTTTATGCTTATAGTCACCTGCTCAGTGATGAATGATCAATGTATAAAATTCCCCAAGCATTTATTGACAAATAGGCATTAAACAAAAGCAATGAACTATTTGCAATAAAGTCAGTGAATAATAAAATTTTGTTGTTGCAAATTTCAGATGGCAAGACCATTATGTATGAAAAAAGCTTCTTGAAGGATGTTGCCTATCAAAACTTTGCTAAGTATGAAGTTCAGTACAGACTCAAAACCCCTGTCATTGTAAGTTATTACTTACATTTAAAAAAAATCACTTTTAAATTTAAATTTTTTGTTTGTTTTATAACTCAAATGTTAAATTATTTACTAAATTATTTCAACTGTTTCATAACTCCTGTATACCATAACTCCTGTGTACCTTTTCTAGTTTTATTGATTATACTAATAACCATTAACCACTAGATTGTTGGGTCACACTTTAACCTTGTTGGGTCACACTTTAACCTTCATTCGACCATAGCTTGACAATTTAGTAAGTAAGTCTGTGTTTTCTATCAATTAGTGTATTTTGTAATATAATCCCTCTTAAAAATCCACCAGCGTGGAATTATGATGGCCATCAACTCTACTCAAGACCTGAGTTCCAGTGTGGGAAGGTTTTACCTACCTTTGAACCGCACAGCTGAGGACGATCCTGTGTTTTCCTTGCCCTACATAGATGAAGCAGATCGAGGTAGGAATATAGCATTTCAAAGAGTGAACACTTGAATTGCCAAATTTTTTAGTTATTTCTGCAAGGAGTTTAAAAAACTGTAAAAAAAAAGGTTGTTTAATATGATGGAAAATTATATTTCTGTCCAAAAAAATGAGGCAATTTTGAAATTTTATACATTTTCATTACTTAAGATATGTAGACTAACTGTGATTTCAAACTGGGGTGAACAACAAATTTATGCAACATGATCTGTTTACTTTCTTCAGCTCTAACCATGAGCTTGAGTCAGCCATGTGTCCACACACTCCCTGACAAGCCAGACCTGCACCACCTCATAGGGCTAGTGGGTATAGATCTTCACATGGAGGATGTTGCTCAGGATGTTACCTATTACAGTCATGCTGATAATTCATATGCTTTTATTGTCACATCTCAAGGTAAGTTTGCCTTTCTGAGAGACCTTTTATACATGTTGATTTATAGGAAGATAATGAAAAACCACTGATTTTAGTTATTTTTTGTAGGAACATTTTCCTAATGTGCCATTTTATTTTCTTACATAGGCTATACAATCATGCATCCATCATTTCAACGACCGCTGCGTACACGTGTTCAACCTATGCACACAGACATCAGGCACTTTGAACAGCATTATGGATTTTTAGACATTCGCACAGCTATACTAAGGTAAAAGGCTTATCAATATTTTGTGCTTTGACAACTTAAATAGATGTATGATAATTGCTAGATTGTAAAAAATGTATTGATGTCTCGTCAAGAATAAAGCTAGTGGTGAAAGTTTTAATATATTTTTTCCCTATAATTCAGTCTACTTTCGATAGTCTAAAAACGCCATTATTAAAACCTTTTTTGTGAAATTAAAATTTGGTCTTTTTTAGTTTAATGAGTTTTATTTCCAACCTTGCAGTCAAGAGCAGGGAGACACCACTCTGATTTTGCGTGTTACCAATCAAACTGGACTAGATGGTCAGTCAATCCTAGTTGAACACACAGCCAGATATGTGTGGAAAAAGGTATGTATAGCGGACCTGTTTACTCATATGATTTTGGCATAAATTATACAATTTTGAGATTTGTTTTATATTGAATGTACTCAGACACCTGTCAGAACTAAGATTTTATGATACAGGGTTAAAAAATATATTCCGGTGATATTTGCCATTTTAAAAAATAATAATAAATAAACTATGTTTTTGGGTGTTAGTTTTAGCTCCTTTCTATAACCGACAGTGAATGGACTGAGAAATATGATTGGCTGGAGGTGTCTAAATATTTTTAAAGGCTAAAAAATAATACCAATACATTTTGAAATAATGGTGATATTGTTTTACTTTCTGTTTTGACAACTTGCTAGATACAGCAACAATAATAAATAGCCTATTCACTCAAGTGACAAATTAAATAAGCATTGGCATTTTTTTGCTTTGGTGCTTATGACATTTTGTTACATAATTATTTCCTTTTTCGGCTGAATGGCGGAGATTACAAAAAACGGTGAAAGATCCAATATTTTAAGAATGCATTCTCAACTGCTGCAAGCAGCATCATTAGATTTAGATATATTTTATAAGATCTAGTAAGCGACATTTAAAATATAATTTTAGAAGTGACTAAGCAGCTGTACAACTTTAATACACCAGCCCTCCTCTTCTTCCAATACAAATCGCGGTAGTTATTAAACTTTAAACATTAAATCTGGCCTAGGCTTAATGCAAGGGTGGGAAATTCATAGCCCGAACCTTAAATATTTTGGCTAGCCGGATGTGTCACAAATAAACTTATTTTTTCATTCAATTGGCAAGTATTTTCATTTTTGTCATAATGGCACATTAGAAATATATAGCCCTAGGCATCATTTTTTTATGACTGTAAAGCGCAGTTTCTGTGTATCTGTCCCTTTTTAGACCTATTAGAAAAATAGATTGAAATAAATAATAATTTATAAAACAATTTTACTATTATCCCAAACCTCACAGGTGTCCCCAATTTCTGCTCCCAAACACATCTTCCTTTATATTAAAGTGGCAAATGAGTGGCACCCTTTTTATTTGCATTGTGCACTGTGCATAAATATATTAACATCAGTCATCTACTTTGAGACGTGACTTTAATTTGACATGCAATGCAAATAGTTATTATATACATTATACTGTATGTTAATTTATTTACTATTACAATGCAGTATTTAATGATTTTGTGATGGTAAACTACTATTTTGAGACTATATTGTACTATTTTGGGATTTTCAGTGTAACCAGGTCTGGTGTGGCAATGTTTTCTTAACCTCCTTGAAACCATTCATGAAAAAAAAGAGTTAAAAACTACTAATAGAGATCTAAGTAGCTTAATTTTGAGAATAGTACATTTACATGCATCTCAGTAGTATGCAAAAAAAAGAAAAGAAAAAAACAAAGATTTTTTTATATTAACACTCATATTGCATATCATAAACGTTTCATTTCTGCAGGTGGACTATGTGCCATTTATTGTTGTCATTAAGTCCTATTATGAGAGAAAGGAACAGAAGCAACTAAAAAATATACTCAGTGAGTCCACTTATTTTGATTCATAACTTATTTCTGCAATTAAATGATATCACAGTATGTGCCTTTAGTGATCCTTTAAATTTTCCTTTTTGTATTTTAAAAAATAATAAAATGAATCGGGTAAAAAATTGCTTTTTGGAAGAAAAAAACTACACCTGTTTTCAGATTAGTGTAAATAAAAAAAATAAACAAATATTCCCTCCTTTGTTACCAGTGCACAATCAGCCTGACTTGGTATATCATCGTTTGGACTTGTTCCCTAATGATAAAATGTGCTACCATCTGAAACAGTTGTCCACACCAGGTGAGTACCTTCTCAAATAAACACTTAATCTTTAACTGATAGCTAATGCTATGTGTTTAATTATTTTTAAAAATGTTTCTGAAAAAAAGCATAGAAAGTTACAAATGAAAAAAAAAGCTTAGAATGTTGCAATGGAGAGAATAGTAAAATGTCATTCCAAAAAACAGCAAGAGCTTCATTCATGGTACATCTTTGTTCTGTATTAAAATTTGTTTGAACTTTCTACTACTAGACTTGAGCACGGTTTTCCTGTCAGCCAATAGCTTTGTGAACCCATTTGAGCATTTGAGTGAGGAGGAAACCAAGAGATCAGTGCAGAGCTACATTGCTTACCTCAAGGATGACACACGACTTATTACAAATCCTGGTCTTAAGGTAAATAAAACAGAATTAAGATGTACTCATCTTTTTTAGTTCCTGGTTGCTAGTTATACATTTATCATCTTAAGGCACACTCAGTTTTTTTCCATAGAAAAAAGAAAAATTGATCTTGGAACCAACTCTAATGAATGAAATTCATTTTTATGGTATTATTTGGATTATATTTTTAAAAAAATTACGCTTGAAACTTCAGAGTCAAGTGCGCAATGATGTTTCTGCAACTGGTCGCATAAGTGATGAGTGGTTGAGGAGGTACAAAGCCAGTGATCTGAATGACTACATCATTAGGAGGTAGGCCCTCTATCTTTGAATTTAAAGTAATTTTTTGCCTGAACTTTATATTTAAAAATGGTAAAGCAACGTAAATACTAAACCATAAACATGTAAACAAATACAATTTATTTACTCCTTTCTCTCACAGATATGTAAGCACGCCAAGTGGGGTGCTCAGAACTTTCCCTGGAACACTCTTGGATAAAATGTTTGATCCCTCTAAAAGAGAATGGTATGTAATCATTATTTATTCAACTTATTAAAGATTTTCACAAAATAAAAATACCACAAATTTGTCCCACAGAAAGTATGTGAATAAGAAAGTACATCAGCTTAGTTTTAAGTGCCTTTGTCATTGATCTGAACTTGGCAACAATTCAAATCTCAATTAGATGACTGTAAGTCATTTGGCACTTAAAAATTTGCATTCACCAACATATAAATTTGATATCCATTGTTCTAACCTGAGCTGATGAGATGTTATACTATTGTAGGTATACCAGAGCTATGGAGCATCCTGGACATGTGACATTGTCAGCACCTTATTTGGATGTTGGTGGAGCTGGATACATCGTAACTGTTAGCCATACAATCTTTGAGGGGAAGTAAGTCAAAATTTCTTCCTGTCAAATTTTTATGTTGGCCAAAAATGTACGTCATACATTATTTATTTCGCCGTTGTGAAACTGAACAAAGAAAAAGATTAAATGAAACTGCATTTAATAAAGATGTCTGTTTTGTCTCAGGCCAGCAGCCTTACACAGTCCCTTGGATAAAGTAGTGGCTGTAATGGGGATGGACATCACTCTTGGCTATTTCCACAAACTGCTGGCTGCCAATATCAGGCCTTGTGAAAGTAAAGGAGTCAGGTATGTTGGTCTGCATCTCTATCACATAGAGCTCCATTTGGTATTAGTGTAGCTTTGGCCTCGCCATGATTTAAAAATATTTTTTAAACTGCTTTTACACTCACTTTATTAATCTTTATAGGTGTTTTATGATGGATGATAAAGGCTATCTCATTGCACATCCTGGACTAATTGATCCAACTGGGAAGGGACCCGCAGAACAGCGGCACATAACACACATGGTAGGTGCTTTACTTTAAAAAAAAAAATCAGCTTGAGTTATAACAGCAAGTTTTTTTTTCTTTGTACTGTTAGCAGTTATATTATAATGATGTAAGGCTCATAGTTATGGTAGATGACCTTCTTTGTTATTCTTGTTGCAAATACAAGGAAATTGTTGTTTTACATTCTTAGGAACCATTGGTTGCCAATGACATCCTCAACCACAGAGGCTTTGTACAGAAGAAATTGTGTAACCGCTACAATGACCGCACGGTGCAGAGATATTTCAATGTATGTGAAAATTTGTTTTGAATGTATTATTTATATTTGTTTGAATTATCAGAATTTTCACAGATTATATGAATCACTTTAAATGCATTTGCAATTTAATGATAAGCAAATAATGCTAGTTTCCTGTACTTTAATTTGTAGGTATTTTTTAATTGTATTTTTTTTTTCTTCCATTCTTGAATATTCAAAAATTGCATAAACATTATATTTAATGTTCTTTCAGTTTAACACCAGTTTCATTGGCACCTTGACAAACCTGGTACATGGGGAACAGTGTGCAAGATATCAGGTAAGATTCTATACCACTTTATGTGAGTTATTGATATTGCTGCTGAAAAACTTTCAGGGGAAACAATTATATCCAAGGAAAATTGGGGTTTTATACTGAACTTTTTATCCTATGAGTTCATGTGACATCCATGAATGTTTTTGTTTGACCCTCCAGATCACCCACATCCCAGGAACAAATGCTTTCTTGGGCCTAGTGAATCACACTTGTGACACAGCAACAGCTTTTTGTCCCTGCAGCATGGTAATAAATATTTTAGAATCATCTACTTATATGTTGATATGATTCAATCTTTTAAAATCACAGTGAAAGTTTAAAGTCAACCTTTAACGAGATTTTTAAAAAAAAATGTAACATAAGCTCAAGTCTTTGCAAAATTGACATTTTCTTTCTCCAATTTGCATTTTCACAGTATGATCGACTGTGCCTCAACTGCAAACGTATGGAGCAAACTGAATGTGAATGTCCATGTGAATGTCCATTGGAGATGGACTTCTGCTCTGGTCAGTTATTGGATAGTGATGACAAGTAAGTTCACTTTGGTGATTTTGGGCTTTTTACAGAGCAGTTTATGATAAGAAAATACTTCTCTCAAAGAAGTATGTAGTTTTTTAATATATCCACTCTTGATGGGTTCTTTTTAAAATTATTTGTGTTTACTTTTATCATAGAAATCCCAGCTGTCCACATGATCCTGAAAGAGAAAAGTTGGCCTTATCTGAGGCTGTATTTAAAGTGGAACTTGAACAGTGCTTCAAATCTCAGTGCGATAAAAGAAAAAGCAAAATGTAAGTCAATTGCCAGTTCTTTTTTTTGTTGTTGAAAGGTGAAGTCCTTTATAGAGGTAGGTTTTAAAGACAATCATTTTTTTTTAAAATTTATTCGTAAATATGTTCAAACATAACTTAACATTTTGTTAAATTTATAACCAATAAGGATCATTGAAAATTTAATTGTATGAAAAAATATTAACAAATTTCTTAAAAATAAATGAAAACTATGTGATCTATTGATCATTTTTTATTCCAATAACTAAATGTATTATTACTAGTTATTGTAATTTTATATGATAAGGCCAGTGTCAGCCTGAAAGGCCAAATACAATGATGCCAGGGTTAAG
This sequence comes from Lymnaea stagnalis, assembly GCA_964033795.1. Classification (NCBI taxonomy): domain Eukaryota; kingdom Metazoa; phylum Mollusca; class Gastropoda; family Lymnaeidae; genus Lymnaea; species Lymnaea stagnalis. The sequence continues at coordinate 227,641 of CAXITT010000402.1, read as the reverse complement.
TTCCAGATGACAAAACACACACACCCCCACCCCCCCAAGCTAGGTGACATCATAGGGCTTGAAATAAATTCAATTTAATGAAAACTCAATGCTGCGGGCAGTGATGAGACTTGTTGTGAAATGGACAAAGTGAGATGCTGAGTGCATACTATACGCTGGAGATGAAGGAGGCGGATTCTACGGCCTCTGAGCAAATTAACAGCAAGGAATTAGAACATTGTGCTCTGGTTCATCCATCAGCCAGATATTTTGCCAAAGCTGCCTTTTTCCATACGTGTGAGACTTGGGCTATTCATCTGCTGTACACTGCATATGTATTTCGATTTAATATTGTTTTAATATGTTTAAAGGAAAATTAATATTTGTAAAATTGTTTCAAATTTTTAAGGCTAGAAAATGTTAAATTTCCTGCAAAAATAATTAAAATAATAAATATATAAAAATACCTATATACCTCAAAATCCAGCGATGTAGCAAAACATTTGTGATAAAAAATTAGATACATACAAGTACAAAAATCCACAATACATCGAGACTGCAAAAAAGTGAAACTGCGATAGACAAGTGATCGATGTAAATGTAAAATAACTTTTACATGATTATCTGTCTTATCTTAAACCCTAAAACTAATAGCATTGTCATCATCATCTTCTTTCAGGGACTGTATGGGTGTCATGGACTGCCAGTGGTGTCAGGTACAGAAGGATGGGAAGACACCTCTTGACACCCCTTATTGTGCTTCACAGCGAGTTTGCTTTGGTGGGGTGGTTGGAGCTCACTCACCTTATGGAGATGAAATCAATGGTCAGTTAAAAATTTGTTTTCAAAAAAATATTGGAGTATTACAGTAACAAACAAAGCCCCAAGTCAAACATAAGCTTCTAAATGAATTAACAAATGGCTCAATAAAATTTTGAAGCACAAACAAAATGTTACAATTAATCTGTGTCCAAATTCAAATAAAGAGTTTTGCGCTCAATGTTGATAGAGACAATTGATAAATATTCGACTCCTCTGACAAGTAAAAGCTATTTTGCCTGATTACAAAACTATACTATGGTGGTAAAATACATTTAAGAAAAGTCCTTTTTTCCCATGTTCCTGTAGTTGAACCTGACAGTGTGGAGCAGACAGGTGTGAAGAGTACACCAGTAGGACCTGTTGCTGGTGGGATCATGGGATGCTTTCTGCTGCTGGCATTGGGTGTCTACTGTTACCGCCATCATGTCCACAGACACAGCCATCACTACATGAGCACGCTGCCTGACAACACCAACAGGATCTCACACTATTACAATGATGAGGAGCAAGATGCTGCTGAAGACCTTAGTGCTGGAGAGTGTAAGTGGGGTTTGGAGGCTAAAATGAATATGTATCATATTATTATTGATAAATGCTGACTTTGAAATGTCCTAAATACTAACTTAAAGCAAGCTACTGTTCCCATTGAAAACGATTATACCTGCATGTGAATTTATTGTGACAAGATTTTGATTGGCAGCTTTTTATTCTATCCTTAAAAATCGTAACACTTTTATTCCTATACAGGTCACACAAACTTTGTCTTGGCTTCCTTTGAGAATCCAGCAAGTGTTTCTCCTTACCGTGTCAACACTTCATACAGACGTCCTGCAGGAGGTGATAGTGATCATGGCTACAGCACCATGACACCCCACGAAGACAGCGAGCATGCATCCATGCCCTGCCTCGATCCCTTGTCTATCGGCAAGGACAGGTTTAGACCAACAGGTCACTCGCTGTCGCTCTGCAAGCCTCCAGTTCTTCCACCTCCACCACAGTCCTATTCACGGCGGAGTCGGAGCCCCACTCCACCCCAAACTCGTCTCCCTACCTCAACATACTCAGTTATACCTGAACAGACAGTACTGCCATTTAGTATGGGACCAAGCAGTGTACTGGGTATGACCACAGTTATTCCTGAGCATGGCCCCCACAGTGTTTTAGCTAATGTTCAAGTTCATATGGTTGACTCACACTAACAGGAGATACACAGATAAATTTTCACCATTTATATTGTATTTTATAAGGCAGAGATATTTTCATTAATGGCCGATTCTGAGAAAGCTAGGATTGGACCAAGTGTAAAATTTATAAATATGTTAATTGCTCTAATCAACACTACAGGCATTTGTATATATCGGTAACTTTCAACAATTTGAACCAGTAATCTGAGAAATCTTTCAGTGGTATTTTTTTTATCAGGTTATCAGGTTAATTACATAGTAATGGGTCATTTAAGTTAGTCTAGTTGGAAGATTTCCAAAAGTTATGGTAACATTTTCAAAATTACATCATATAGTTTGAAAATTGACAGCGGAAATGAGCTAATGAAAATGTTTTGTTCTGTGAATTTCTTAATATCGCACCAAAAGATTTTTATGGGTGGAAGAATATACATCTTGTGGTATATAGAACCTTTTTTAGGAATTACAATCTTCATGCTGATCTCAGCTAGAACTTATATTGTGAAATGGCATCAACTTCATCTGAATAAAAAATAATAATTTGACAAGCCATACATGGTTGTGTCTTTTCAAAACTCATCAAGACAATTACTCCTTAAAATTTCTTGTTGATATTCACAATGTGCATCTGAGATGAAATATCTTGAGTTACAAGAAGGAGACTGCTGTTGTGGCTGGTTTATACACATGGGAAAAAGTTGAGTCTATGTGAGACCTGTGCACTCGGATGGGTTATAATGTAGTGACATTTATTTTCCTTCTGGCAAGTAAAGGATGGCTGCAGCAGCATCAGCATACTTTATGGACTGTGATCATTATTATTGTTGTATAATATTTTAAACATTAATGCTATGTTGAATATGTTATAGTTATAGGTTGTGTGACTGGGTTTTAGAAGAAAATGGTTTAGTTTGTTGAAATTCAATAGGATATATGTACATATTTTTTTAATTTTTAAAAAATTTTAACTTATGTTGAGTTAAATGTGCATGATGTTCTTATCTGTTCACTCTCCCTCCCCCGACCCCAATGTCCAGTACTTGGTTTGTTGTTTGCATGTGTAACTTCTCAGGGATCTTGTTACAGCAAGCAAACAAACAAACAAAAACACACAAAAATCTGACCTCAATTTTGTTGATCATAAAATTTCTTATGTTATGGAATATGACTTGTTTTTTTTTTTGTTCTGTTGATTTCATCACAGTTTCCTGTTGTTTACCATTGAGCCTAGTTTTTTAATCTGCAAATTTTGTAAAGCATGTTAATGGAATTTTATTAAATTATTGCATCAAGATGAGAAATAATTCATGAGAAATAAAAACCAAAGCAATTGCATTTAAAGAGAGAAAAAACATTAACGTTTACCAAATAAGTTGTGAGTGTTATTTTATATTCTATGTCCTAAAGACATTTATTGATGTAATTTTAAGCTGGTATGCAGCTTTTATTTCTGTCATGTATCATAATACTGATTCAAATATAAAACTTTTAAACATGTGCAACAGTTGCTTTTAATAAGAGCTTTTCTAGTATTCTTTCTAGGTTTATCTGTTATAGCTGAATTTAAAAAAGAATATTTTGTAATGGAACCAGGGGAAATCTTCTGTAGGTGAAAGAAGTGCTCTCTTTTAGGGTAGCAGGAGAGTTAAACTCATTTTAGAATGTTTAGTGGTAACCAGACAGAAGTAATGAAAGACAAGGATTAATGTGAATTTGTGCTGCTACCATTACAATGAACCTGTGGTTGAGAAATGTTTTGAAAACATTTAAAGATGGATAGGAAATGTGGAAAGTAAATATCATTTTATATTCTTAAATGTGTATGTTATGTGTAAGTGTCTTAGCATTTTCATATTCTGTTTTAAGCTCATTTTCTGCAAAGTAATTGTGAGCTAAATATGTTTGCATTAAGTTTACACAAGTCTGAAAAAGCTTTAAGGCAGGAGCAAATTCAAGTTATTTATTTCAATGAAATAAGAAGCTAGCCATATACAACTTTCTACACAGTACATGTTTGCAAGGCTTTACTTCAACATTTTTTTTCTTTTTTTACATATATAGTGTATACACATTTCTACTTAGCCAAATTCCTTAGTATCTTACCTTTCATTGTGCACATATGCAATTAGTTTTATGCATTAACTTTATAGTGTTTTTTTCCCCTTCTCTTTGCAAGTCCACTGTGACATATATCTGTAAATTTTGATGTTACCTATTTATCCCTATGCATGTTGTTGTAATTGACCCTCTTTTTCTTTTAACCACTATGCGCAATCATTCGGGTGACCTCATGGGGTTCTTTCCCAGAGACTTCAACTTCTTTTACTTGGAACCATATATAGGGGTTGTAACAAGAAAGCAACACATTTTACATTAATTTATTTATTTATTGTAGTTACAAAGCTGGTACACTGCAAGCTTTTCCTTTTTGGCAATTAATTGTGAAAATATTTATAGAAGGCCTGTATGAGTTCGCATTGGTCTTCAGTTCAAGATGTGATAACCTATTTTTGATAGAACCATTTATTCATTGCATTACACTGACACTAGCCCTTTTTAAAAACAAATAGATCTATGTCACAAAAATGATGATTTTTTTTTTTTTCTTCCTGAAGTTAACATAGCTGTTGTGTTACACAATTTTGATAGAAAGAAATGATACATTTTTGTTTACAGATTTTGTGTGTGTGTGGAGTATGTTGCCTACACAACATTATGTGAACTATAATAAATTATGTATTCTCAAAGGTCTGTAATAATAATTTACTTGGTTGTTACTCCTGAGCTAATTGTTTAAAATGCTTTTACAGGTTAGTGTATAAGGTGAAAACCACTGTTTTTTTTAGCAATATATTAAAAACCAGTCTTTTGGTTTATTCTGAGTAAAATCATGATTGCTGACCATGATAAAGTGAACAGGATGGTGAAATTAATTTTTTTAAATTGGATAATCTCCAGTAACATGATCACTGTTATTTTGCAATGACAACATCACTGTTGAAAAGTAAATTTTTAAAATGAAATATTGAGTGTGTTTCCATTTAATGTACTTAATCTGTACTATATTTCCATTAAGTTTAAATTTGAGTGTCTGATAAATCATTGGGGCAATATCCCTTTGCTGCACACTTCTTCCAAAGGTTGTTTGTGTTTTGTTTATGTTAAGTGATAGTTACAAGTTGGTTAGTGCATATAACATGTATTTTTAGCAACTCTCAATGTGTTCTGTTTTATTTAGCCAATTTTTCAATATTTTGAATGGTGCTGTCTGTCTTGGATTAAATTTTTGCATTGGTGGTGTTGTGAAAGAAGTATGACATGTCTGTATGAGTTAAGTCTATGACTTCTCATGTATGTTACCAATATGCGTTAGGGTGTACTATTATGTGTGTGGTTAGGTTGGTTGGTGGACTGCTTATTTGTGTGGTCAAGTTGTGATTAGACTAAGTGTGGCTGTTTTTGAACAAGCGGAGTGAGTTAAGTAATTTTTGTTGTTCAAGTTTGTGCTGTTGATTTACTGTACTCATCTGAGTGTCTGGTCAAGACTGTTGTATGTAATAAAGAATGATGTCAGGAATCTGAACTTTTCTGTACAAAGTTAGTTTATCAAATGATTTTTTTGTGTAAATATATATAATAGCAGAAATGCTCAGCAAGTGTGGCATATACATATAGAACATTAAAGGGAATGAGTCTTGTATAAATTAATACACAGAACATGAAAGGTTTGTATAAATTTATCTATAGAAATAGAACATTAAAGAGAATGAGTCTTGCACATGTATGATTTTGTATTGCTATTGTCCCCCTTGATCAAATATTGATATTTTTATTAGATGTTACAATGTAACAGATTTAATTATTATTTTATTGTCACAAGTGATACATTGGCATTTTGTCAGTAAAAGGTGTTTCATAAGTGAAAGCATTTTGAACAAAACATGGTTTGCTTGGTGGTAATGAGATGTATTGAATGTTGTGATGGAAAGATGGTGTGAATCTTTTTGGAATGTTAAATGTATTTGAGATTATGGATTTTTATGATTTAAAAAAAAAAAAATTAAATAAATAATGCTGGGATCAGCAAATATGAATAAACTGATGGATATAAATTAGCTGAAGTGTTTATTCACATTTTTTATAATCTTTCTGCATCTTTAATTTTTGCTATACTGTATAGATGCTAAACAAAGTGCAAGATTTTTAATCCATCCATTCATGTGGCACTACAGCCGGTGTTGGGCTTTGGCCTGCCTCACCACTTCCTTCTACTCAGACCTAACTAATGCTTTTCTTTTCCATGCTTGGATTCCCATCTGCTGTCTGTCTTATTCCACATCATCCATCCATCCATCTAAGCCTAGGTCTGCCTTTGAGCCATTTTCCTCTGGGGTTTTGGTGGTGCACCCTCTTCACTTCTCTGGCATTCTTTCAAAGTGTCTCGCCCAGCATAGCCTGCCATTTTTTTATTTCTGCTACTATTGTGGCACTCTGACTAACAATCTGGTTGGTTTATATTCTCCATCCTTTGTTGGTCCCTATATTTTCTTGCGACCTTTTCTCTCCCATGTGTTTAATAGATTTTCTGCAGTTTTTGTTAGGATCCAAGTTTTTGTAAGGTCTGATTACAGTTTCCGGGCGATATTCTTTCATTTCTGTTTCATCAATTCTTTCATTTAATAAAGATTTATTTATTTATTTATTTAGGCATTTTTATATAGCGCTTATCGTAAAGCTCTAAGCGCTTTACAGTTATTAAAACATGTAAACTAAGTAAATACAAATGAGACACTAGGATAGTAACTACTATTCTATAGAAACAATGAAAATGGCTATAAAAAGAGGACACTTTGACACTTCAGGATTAAACCGAAACAGAAAATTAGGTAGGGCAAGGAGGGTGCATCACAGGTCATAGGCGGACCTAAACAGATGAGTTTTAAGGGACTTTTTGAAAATGGACGAGGTTTCACTATGACGTATATGGAAGGGGAGCTGGTTCCAGAACGTGGGCCCATGGAAGCAGAAGGAGCGTTCACCGATGGTCTTAGTTTTAGTTCTTGGGATTGAGAGGGTTCTACTGTCAATGGAAGAACGTAGTTGTCTTGTGGGGATGTAAGGAAGCAACAGTTCAGAGAGATAGACAGGAAAGTGAGGGTCAGTGAACGAGTTGAAGCAAAGATTGGAAGACTTGTATTTGATGCGAGAGGATATTGGAAGCCAGTGGAGTTGCCGCATGTGTGGTTGAATGTGGTCATGTTTCTTTAATTTAAAAATGAGTCTGCATGCTGAGTTCTGTGCCTTCTGAAGTTTTTCTATGTGGTGTTGAGGAATGCCTGAGAGAAGAATGTTACAGTAGTCAAATTTTGAAAGAATGAGTGAAGAGACGAGAGTTTTTGTGGCATCAAAGGAGAGGAGGTGTCTAATGGTGCTGATTTTTCTAATTTCGTTATATGCTGATCTGCATATATTCGTGACATGTTTGTCCATGGAGAGGGTGTCCGTAAGCGTGACTCCAAGGTTTCTGGCAGAGGGAGAGAGTGTGATGTCAGAGTTGCCAATAGATATAGAAGAAGGAGCGAATGGAGGGAGAGGTTTGTTTTGAGAGTGGATGAGAAGGATTTCCGTTTTATCATCATTTAGCTTCAGTTTGTTGCAAGTCATCCAACGCTTTACATCGTCCACGCACTCCTGTATGCGAAGGATTGTGGCATCAAGTTGATCAGGAAAGCAAGAGTCACTGATTTGAGTGTCATCAGCAAAGGATTGACTGGAAACTGAGTGGTGGCTAATGAGAGATGATAGAGGTTTAGTGTAGAGGATGAAAAGGACCGGCCCAAGGACCGATCCTTGAGGAACTCCAATAGACAGGGCTGAAGGTTTGGAAGAGCGGTTGGAAATAGAGACTTTTTGAGTTCTGTCAGAAAGATATGATTGAAACCAGTTTAAAGCTGAGCCAGTAAGTCCGAAAGAAAGATGAAGGCGGTCAAGAAGAATCTGGTGGTCAATGGTATCAAATGCAGCAGAGAGATCTAACAGAGTGAGAATAGAGAGTTTGCCATCGTCCATCGCGCGCAGGAGGTCACTCATGACTCGGACCAGTGCTGTTTCTGTGCTATGACCAAGTCGGTAGGCGGACTGAGAGGAAGGATAGAGATTGCGAGAATGAAGATAGCCAGAGAGCTGAGAGCGTATGAGTTTTTCTATGATTTTTGAGAGAAAGGAGAGGTTGCTGACGGGGCGGTAATTCTTGAGTGTGTTTGGATCAAGTGAGGGTTTCTTTAGGAGGGGTTCTAGGTGTTTGAATTGATTTACTTTTTCAAAAGTATGTTTTCGAATTTTAATGGTTTCATCCGTCTGTTCTTCTTTTAACATAGTCTTGTATTTAAAATTTGTTTGTTAACTTCAACCCTGCTTGTAGTGATGCCTCATCTAATTCAATAAATGCCTTTGATATGTCTTTACCACTTTTCCCTAACAGTGCTATGTCAAGATACTGAAGGGATTGATTGAAGAGAGTGCCTTATTGAGTATTAGTAAATTTCAGTATTACCTGTTAGTGTGGGAGTTCATCGTCTTGACATCAAATTCAGATTAAATAAAACTATCAAGCGAGCTGGTAATAACACAAACTTAACATCCTTCACATGTAGAGCTATTTGAAGAAAAATGCTGTTGAGTTGCAAAAACAAAATATTTATGGATGAACATCACAGCCACTTCATCATGGATACCTAAGGTCAGCTGGATCAGGGGAAGTTCTTTTGTTATCCAGTCTTGAGGATTTATCAGTGGTCACTAAATCTAAATGATCACTAAGGGAGCTTATTTACGCCTTATTTCTAAGCTAGAGAAATATACTTCAGATGTCTTGAGATTAAATTGTTGTAATTGTAAAATGTCTTGAAATAGGTGCTAGAAATAACGGGCGGTAATGCTGAATTTCCCACCTATGGCGGCTACGTGACAAAACATGCATTCAAGTTGCATACTTGATGAGATTAAATTTTTATTTGCATTCACGTTTGGTCAAGGATATAGATTATCTTAATTGGTAAACATACGTTTATTTGTAAAAAGGGAAAGTAACATCTCTTTTTCATGACTCTAATATCACTGGATTTAAATATATTGTCATCCACGTAAAAATGTACACACCCTATTTCCTACCCCCGATATATATGTACATAGGAATATTAATTATTTATCAAATTCATTCCTTTATTCATAGGCATTATGACCCCACGCCCCAGATTTTGAGGGATATTAATAAAATCATCCACGGGATGGTAGCCCCTCATGTACGCAACCACAATTTTTTGCACGTCCCTGAACTTATTAAAATTCTGAAGTCTCAGATCCCTTTTACCAAAAATCGTTTCACATTAAAAAATATATAAATAAATCCCTAAATTAAAATATTATGGCATTGTTATTTACTTTAACATTGAAAACTATACCAAAGTTCAAGTAAGTCACATAATTGGGTATTTAGCTATAGATATCAAAATGAACCAATTGCAAATTCAAATCTTTTGGTCTTATTTGGATGAGTGATAAGTGAATTAGTGAATAGCCTACTATTTGCCTATGAAGAATTGCTGCACTAATTGACTTAAGCAGAATTTTCTTATTAACAGTGAACAGTATTTTTCAACATTATTTTTATCACTTAATAAATTTGATAAAAGTATATCATCGAAATATTTTAACATTTAATAAGATTTTATTTAATACAAAGAGAAAATTTGGTTCTGTTTTATTAACAATTTAAATTCAAAAAACTATCTTTATTAATTTTACTCGTGGTTAAATCAAAGAAACTTAAAGCTTTTAATTTGCATGTTTAAATTTAGCTTTAATGAAATATATCTAATTTTACTTTATTTGATTTCATCAATCGAACATTTAAATTTATATTGTTTGAAGAAATGATAAAGTGAAAGAAATGGTTCGCCAGGCAATTGGGGAGTACGATGACCTACCGGTGACTGTGAAAAAACGCAAACTTGAAACTACAATGGTAAGGCCACGTAACAAGGAAACAAGGGCTTGACAAAGAAATATTGCAGGGCACCACAAGAGGAGGGAGAAGAAGAGGAAGACAAAGAAAAAGATGGGAGGATAACATCAAAGAGTGGACAGGACTAACTCTGGGTGATGCTGTGCGTAGTGCAGAAGACAGAGAGGAGTGGAGGAGAATTGAATAGTTCACATGTCATCTGTGGCGCCCCAACGGTCCAAGGATTAAGGGACATGATGGATGGATGGAAGACATTTATATCAAATTTATTTAAATTAAATTTCGCAATATTAACAATGCACTAAATAACAACAGTTATTTGGGTTTTCCCGATAAATGTGATGATAATGTCCTTAGATATTTTTTTTTAAAAATCCCATAATGCCCATAACTTTCTGTAAAATAATAGAAAAATCACTGTGACTATGATTATTTTTTTGTTTGTTGAATCCGAACGTATTTAAATCGCTTCGTTTCTTTAGCGTTATGGTTAGCCTAACTCAAATAATATACTAGAATATAAAACCCAGTGTTACCAGGAAAACGATGGAGGCATACGGAGCTAATCTGCACCTTTTCTTGCAAAGTTTCAAAATGTTAAAAAATCCAATTTTTACGAATGTAACTGAATCGGATTTTGATGTACTGTATCAAGAATGCAGCAACTTCAATAAAAAATTTTTTTTAAAAATCAACGTCATCGAAATGAACATTTAGGCAATAATAAAATGAGGCTTTCCTCATTTTTAAAGTCACATCTATTTATAGATATTCACGTTTCTCACACTATTTCGTTTTGAGATTTTTTCCCCTCAATAATAATATAGGCCAACCCAAGCAATTTTCATGCCAACAAATTAGTCTACACAGAAAACAAATTTTCTAAAAAAAAAAAAATGTTTCAAAGCAACATTAAATTTAAAAAAAAAACCAAAAAAAAACAAAAAAAACCGAACACTTTAAATATCAGTAGCGTTAATGTATTTAAATAAATCGATATATAAACATTAAAAATTTTTTTTGAGATTTTTTCCCCTCAATAATAATATAGGCCAACCCAAGCAATTTTCATGCCAACAAATTAGTCTACACAGAAAACAAATTTTCTAAAAAAAAAAAATGTTTCAAAGCAACCTTAAATTTAAAAAAAAAACCAAAAAAAAACAAAAAAAACCGAACACTTTAAATATCCGTAGCGTTAATGTATTTAGATAAATCGATATATTGACATTAACAATTTACCCAACCGCTTCCTCAATCCTGAATCATATTCACGGAAAATCGTTTAAAAACAGAATCTTTATATTTAAAGACGAATCTGTTAGACAACTTTTATGTCTGAAAGTCTTGTGTTTTTAAAAGATCTATTCACAATCTCATAAAAATGTCCCTAAACACTCCATTTTCGAAAGGGGTTCTTAACCAGGGGTCCCCGCGTCCCCTGAGGTGGCCGTGCGGAATACTCAATAAATCAGGTATATAAGGGTGGGAGGGGGGGCGTGAAATCTTTTCAAAAGAAGAGGGGTTGCGGCACTGCTAAATAGGTTAAGAACCCCTGGGTTACATCGTCCAGCAGCCAGCACGTTACGGTTATCCATTCCCGTAAACGACTGCCAGCGCAGAGAGCGGTGAATGAATTTGTTTATTCCCTCCGTCCAATAGTCTGATATGAACGTAATGATCAGAAGCCCCCCAAGGTGGCGTCCAGCTAGACTTGGCACGGCCTCTCTTAATCAAGAGAACGTTGATGTCGTACGGCTTAGCCTGGCTGTCTCGCCCCCCCCCCCCCCCCCCCCCC
>CAXITT010000402.1:202428-215666 GCA_964033795.1 Lymnaea stagnalis | reverse complement strand
TTTTTTTTGTTTTTTTTTTTTTTTTAAGTTTTAGCTTTTTTTCCTGTCTTATGAACTCATTTTTTGATAAAAAGTTAAACATTTTTTTTTTCCGGCTCTCAGGTCTTCAATTTTTATTTTGGAAATGATGGTGTGAGGTTGGGATTGGTGTGTGTGTAAAGGGGGGGGGGGGATGATGGCGGGGTAGGTGAGGAGAGACGTTCAAAGTTGAACGTTATTTAAATAAAAAGAATTACACTTAAAGTTAAAGTTCATGGAGGAATTTATCATAGTGCACGTCTCACTTTCACTTTCGCAGATATTTGTTCGTTTCATTCTTTCAAAATAATCCACAACTATTTGTTGGGCCAATACCTAGGTGTGTGTGTGTGGGGGAAGAGGGGGGAAAGTATACTAACAATACCTTTTGAATACACTTTATTGAATACTGAAATTTCGATGATGTTTACCTGCCTACTTATAGATCAAAATTTCTTTTCAACTCTTCACTAAACTGTAAACTGTACAGAAAATTTACGTCTAGCATAGCCTAGAAATAATGCTATTCAACATTTTCTCTTAAACGCAGATCACCACACAAACAAAACAAACAGAAGAAGAATGTTCTGTCCCACAAACCTTCAAGCTCAGCCACCAATCCCCGTGCGTTGATGGTAACAAATTCCTGGCCCACTTTTTTTTTCTCCATACGCTAAGATTCCAGACTTGAAAGGGGGAAAAAAAAATCATGGAGACGAAGCCATTACAGGGACACAAAAACTTATCAATTATTTACCCCCCCCCCCCCGATAAAATGGCCCGAATGTCCATCCAACTCTATACCCAGCATTTTCTTAGATTCCACAGCCCCCACCCCCAATTAAAAAAAATAAAAAAATATTTATATGGATTATGTCTCTTTGAAAGGCGATTATCTTTCCTGTGTGCGCTCGTTTGGGTTCAAGAAAAGAAAACCGAGGATAAAAACACAACTCTCGGAGGAAAAACCGGCAAGCATGACCATGTTCCGTAACAACTTTGTATGTCTGACGTTGAAACTAAAACTGTGGAAAATAAAATTGTGGAGACTAAAAACCGTTTTGCAAACAAATTGGATGCTTATTCAAGTCGATACCAAAGACAACGGTTATAGCGTAGTGGCGATTTTCAAACTCAAGGCATTATTGCCCAACGTGATGGTCTTCCCTTAAAGACAACATGGAGCAGTACGATATCGTTATAGTTATATAGATATATTGAAGACATGGTGCCAAACATGTTGGTCTACCCGTAAAGACTACATTGTAGCAGTACGCTATTTCATGTTCATGCATTGAAGGCATTACGAATATAAATCTGGTCGAGGGGGGAAAAGATATCATTGTTGAAGCTCTTGAACTTCAAAAATAAATTAGAATCATTTTGAATGTGTTTTTGACTGATACACTTGACTTAATGAGTGCTTCTGGCTGAGCTCTTGTGAGCCTTCAGGGACAATTCAAATGAATACAACATTTCCCAGGACAAGACAGTGTCTCTTGTCAACAATCCACCTTGCCAAACAATGACGTATACAGACAACCTGTCCAACAATGTGGTGTACAGACAACCTGCCCAACTATGTGGTGTACAGACCACCTTTCCCAACAATGGGGTGTACAGACAACCTGCCTAACAATGGGATGTGTAGACAACCTGCCCAACACTGGGATGTACAGACAACCTGCCCAGCACTGGGATGTACAGACAACCTTGCCCAACAATGGGGTGTACAGACCACCTTGCCCAACAATGGGGTGTACAAACCACCTTGCCCAACAATGGGATGTACAGACCACCTTGCCCAACAATCGGGTGTACAGACCATCTTGCCCAAAAATGGGGTGTACAAACCCCCTTTCCAAACAATGGGGTGTACAGACCACCTTGCCCAACAATGGGGTGTACAGACCACCTTGCCCAACAATGGGGTGTACAGACCACCTGCCAAACAATGGGATGTACAGACCACCTGACAAACAATGACGTATACAGAACACCTGCCCAACAATGGGATGTATAAACAGCCTGCCCAACAATGACGTATACAGACAACCTGCCTAACAATGGGGTGTAAAAACCACCTTTCCCAACAATGGGGTGTACAAGCCACCTTTCCAACAATAGGGTGTAAAGTAGAGACCGACCGAAAGTGTTTCTGATTTAGGCCGAAATTTAAAAATGACTTTCAGGCGAAACCGAAATTAAACCTAAAGTTAACATTTCAGTTTCAGCCAAAGCCGAATTCAAACGAAATTTAGCTTTTTGGTTTCTGCCGAAGCCGAAACTGAAATATTTAGGTATTTTGAAATTCGTCCACGCATACATTTTACATACTTTAAAAAAAAAATGATGGGGGAAAGTATCAATATTTACATTCTTTTTTTTTTTTTTAAATGAGATCATCGTGAATATTAATAAATGAACATTTAATGAATACTTTGGCTTTTACTATTTTAATTTAAAAGTAATTTGAATTTTTAAAAATGTTTTTTTTAAGTAGTATATTAAGAAAAAATTTGGACGGGGCGGGGGAAGGGATGAAAAATTCATGCAAAATGGATGCAAAATCGACCCCTTGTTTGAATTATCATTGTGGCTCTAATAAAGCCAATTGTCACCTTAATATCAGTTATTAAGGCTATAGAAATATCACCACAATGTTTCGCGGTTTTCGTCATACTAATGCTTTGTGTTTTCATAAATAGCTGGCAAGTAATCCCTGTAAAAATATTTAGCCTAGTACCAACACATTAGTCTTAGCGTACTGGTGACTTTATAATTTCGTTCGGAGACCAACTTCCCTGTCACCCCTTGGTGAGGGAGATTTTTTTTTAACCAGGTATCTTAAAATAGTTCTTCTGACGGGTCTCGACGGAGAATCGTAAGACATCTTAATTGGTCGTCTAGATCATAAAAGTAAACAGGTCTGCCGAAGGCCTACTACATAATTGTAATACAATAACAATGTTTATGAGCATGATAATGATGAATTTCAAGAAATGGATGAATTGAAAAAGCCTAGGTTTCCTTAACTTTTGTTTGAAAATAAAACAAAAATTAGGACAAATATTACCATTGCCTAGGATTATGCAATATTATTCACTTTTGCCTATGATAAAATTGATGAGCATGTTAATGATAAATCAAAATGAGTATCTCAAAAGAAGGAATTGAATAAACCTAGGGTTCCAAATTTTATTTTCGAAAAAATTAAAACAAAATAATGATACAAAACATTATCATTCCGCTAGTTTTTCTTCCACAAAACTGTTTACATTTGCCTAGGCCTCATTAATTTTTTTTATTTTATTTTGGACATAAAGGACACGTAGGTCATCATGCAGCTGTGAGCAGTTTTCGGAGAGTATTAGTTTAGTCATATAGCATACGATGACAGCTAGACATGCAGCAATAATGAATATAGGATTGCCAGCCTAGAGACAGACAGACTGACCTCTGGTAGATGACCGCAAACCCCAGTCACTTTCGGCCAACTTTCGGCTAGATGGCCGAAAGTCCCAATCACTTTCGACCGAAACAGAAATTAAACCGAAAGGTAAAATTTCAGTTTCGGTTGAAGCCAAAATTAAACCGAAATTAACTTTTTGGTTTCGGTTGAAACCGAAATTAGGACGAAAGTGTTCTAATGGCCACTTTCGGCGCCGAAGCCGAAATTCGACCGGTCTCTAGTGTATAGACATCCTGCCAAACAATGGGGAACCCACCTTTCCCAACAATGGGATGTACATACCACCTTGCCCAACAATGGGGGTGCACAAACCACCTTGCTCAACAATGGGATGTACAGACCACCTGACCAACAATGGGATGTTAAGACCACCTGCCCAACAATGGGGTGTACAGACAACCTTCCCAACAATGGGGTGTACAGACCACCTTGCCCAACAATGGGGTGTAAAGACAACCTGCCCAACAATGGGATGTGCAGACTACCTTTCCCAACAATGGGGTGTACAAACCACCTTGCCCAACAATGGGGTGTAAAGACAACCTGCCCAACAATGGGGTGTAAAGACAACGTGCCCAACAATGGGGTGTACAAACTACCTTGCCTAACAATGGGGTGTAATGACCACACTGCCCAACAATGGGGTGTAAAGACAACCTGCCAAACAAGGGGGTGTACAAGCCACACTGCCCAACAATGGGGTGTAAAGACAACCTGCCCAACAATGGGGGTGTACAAACCACCTTGCCCAACAATGGGGTGTAAAGACAACCTGCCCAACAATGGGGGTGTACAAACCACCTTGCCCATCAATGGGGTGTACAGACCACACTGCCCAACAATGGGGTGTACAGACAGCCTGCCCAACAATGGGGGTGTACAAACCACCTTGCTCAACAATGGGGTGTACAGACAGCCTGCCTAAGAATGTGGTTTACATACCACCTTTGGAAAAAGGTATACGAATCCCAAAAGCAGAAGAGCAGTTTGATGAGTTATGCTACGATAGCAGACTCACTGATCCAGCAATGCGTTTCAAAGGTAAATATAGTTTACCGCTATCTAAAGGTTCTCACCAGTCACGTGATTCAAGGGCCACGAGGAATGCACGTTGTGGTAGATACGTGAACACACTGTAGCCACCGTTGATGGGCTGTTGTCAAAGGCGAAAACAGTTGTATTCAAATGTTACAACACAAGCGTTCTCAGCGAAGCCGAAAAGCTTCAGAAGGGATCTCAGACAGGAAATTAAGAAAAAAAAAAACAATGAAAGAGTCGAGTTATATTTTAATTAATCGAAAATGGTTCTCTTGCTACATCGCTCCTGGCACGGCATATCTTCTCTTCCCCGACTTCAACAGTAAATTTGGCAACAGCATGGTGGTCGGTCTCAAAGATTAAGCTCATCAAAACCTTTCTACTTAGTACCATTTTACAATGGGGATTTAGCCATTCTTGGCATAGAAAATGAAGACGCAAGGCACATAGACTATTAGGAACTTATTTGCATTTTTTCAGAGAGGCCTACCCGCAGAAAAAAAAAATTCCGAACAGACAACAGAGCAGCTGTCCTCAAACCTTTTAAACAAGGGGCCGGTTCAGTGTCCCTCAGATACTGTCGGGGGTCGGGCTATAGTTTGAAAAAGGAATGAATTCTATGCCCACTACCAATGTTCCCTCTAAGGTTTGCTGGTTCGTGTGCAAAAATCATACAGTTGTTTGCAAAGTTTTACAGCATCAATTTCTTTTGTGTGCAAAATTTTACAGCCCAAAAACACAAACACACACTTACATGGAAATTTGCTGCGCGGATACTCAAAACTGCTGCGCGGCGTCTGGGAGTTAGTTGCGCGGCCGCGCAGCTTAAAGGGACCATTGCCCACCACACATATCTCGATTCTATGCACACTGCACACATCTTATTTGTAGTGAACAAACTTGAAAACAAAGCAAAATGAAGAAAAAATATCTGCAACATAAAATTGTATAGTATTTTAAATGAAAGTATGTCCAATGGTATGATCAATGTTAGGTTTCATATATGTCATTGCTAGCCAGGTACTTCTACGGCGGCCAGGTGGACCGATTTAATGACCCTTGGCGGGCCGTAGTTTGAGGACGACACCCCCTTCCCCCCAGCTGTAGAGTGTAGAAACATGTTGCCGTTAATGATTGATCAATAGACTATACCACAGACTTAATAGAGTGCTGTTAACCAGGTTTACAATGCGTTTACTGATCTCGTTAAATCAATGTTGGTGTTGGAAAAAGGAGGGTGGGGGTCCCATTTTGCTGTGGGGCCTGTGGTGAGATAGCTACACCTCTGCTACCTCTGCTCATAGGGACTTGAGATAGCTACACCTCTGCTACCTCTGCTCATAGGGACTTGAGATAGCTACACCTCTGCTACCTCTGCTCATAGGGACTTGAGATAGCTACACCTCTGCTACCTCTGCTCATAGGGACTTGAGATAGCTACACCTCTGCTACCTCTGCTACCTCTGCTACCTCTGCTACCTCTGCTACCTCTGCTACCTCTGCTACCTCTGCTACCTCTGCTCATAGGGACTTCAAGAAAAAAATAAAACCGGAAATTTATTAATACCTTTTTTTTCTCTTCCTGGATTTTCCGAGTGGAATGCGTCAACTAACATCATGAACATTCAAACTTTTTTTTTTTTATGCTGGCATCCGTCCGTCACAATGTGACGATGGAATGGGCTTCGGAGGACGAAATCCACATGGCCTGGGATTATACTTGAAGGATTATAAGCTGGTTCCCAACAGCAAATCGCCTCTCTCCACGCCGCAAGGGAACATCATTGGATGATCCAGCTTGGCACCAGTGACGTCGCAGGAGTTGTCAGAATGTTTCATTGTGCCAATCTTATCCGCCTTTCGGGATTCCATCTCCGGGTTTGATTTCAGGGTTTCCTTCTCTTAGATGAGTTGCACCGTCCAAGGTTAACGGGTCCCATCTACCCGGGGTGCTGGTGGTGGTTTTTTGCTCTTGCGTCTTGCTGGAATTGAACTCCAGACCACCAACTTGAGATTTGCTCAGTTTAGACCAGTCGGCCACCCAGCACCCTAGACTGGGGATTTAGACATTCTTGGTTAGCATAGAAAACATTAGACTGGGGCATTCAACACAAGATTTGATCCACATCGTATACAATTTATTGTTGATACGCATTGCGTCCAGAAGAAGGTTTAAAATTAAAACAACAAACAACCCTCAACTAAATAAACAAATATTAACCCTTTCGAGACGAAGGGTTTTCGGGGGTGCATGTGGCAAAATGACGGAGCACTTTTGACAAGCCCGGCACTCGCATTGCACAATTAAAAAAAAAAAAAAACAACCAAGAGAAAAAAACACACACAATTTCCTTGACATATTAAATTATATTTCTATCCTGGAAGGAAATTGAATGAACAAACACAATTTTTATGCATCAAACTGAAATCTCAACATTTATGCAAATGAGCTATCCTGATTTGCAAAATTTATGTGTTCAATAATTTTTTTAAAACTTAAAATAAACATGACTTACTTGTATCAATTGCGTGATTTTTTTTTCTTCCTTCAGACACCTCTGGCACATGGAGGCCCTTGTGACAAATCTGGCACATTGTTCTACTCCTTTTTCTGACCCCGGCTATTTTTCAGTTGCTACAGACACCAACTGTAACAGGGCCCCATTTATGACATAGGGACCTTCTCTTAAGCTGGGTGTTACTTAGAGAGTTGTCTGCATACCTATTGGTTTTTCTCATTAATATATGAATGATATTTAGCGTCAAATAAATAGCATAACGTACTCAAATGCCTGGAGGCATATTTATAGGACCTATGCTGTCTGAAAATTCAGAGGAGTAATCTCTATCCAGTTGAGGACCCCCATACCATGGGCGCCCGCAGAAAACTTTCCGGAGGGGGGGGGGGCAAAAAAAAATCAATTAACTTTCCAGGGGGGGGGGGGCAAAAAATTTTAGTCATGTTTTAATATAGTTTTAATTTACTGTAGCATGTTTGTATGGTGAACGAACGGACAGGACATCAGCTTAGTTACTTTCTCTTTATTTTCTCTTTATTTTAATACATTTTTTGTCTATTTTTGTCTAAATTTTTTTTATCCAATCAATCCCCATACTAAACCAAAGGTTCACAAATGAGCTTGAGCATCATCATTTTGATAATCTGCATTACTTCCCTGGTTGTTTTCATCAGTGTCACTGTCAGTTACACAAAATCAAATATCAAAATCACTAAGGATAGTTTGATCGGTGCAGGAATGTGTAAGAAGCAATCTGATTCGCTCGTACAAAGACTCTTCAGCCAATCTTGAGGCTTGAAGTATCGGGCCGATAGATCGGACATCCGTCTTTTTCGCTACTACACCCCGGGATGATAGATCGGCCCATCCGTCTCAAAAGGGTTAAACACGGAAAAGTTCTAGTGGTAATGTCATATTCTAACATCAACAGCGATGAACGGTTATAGTGTGACACTCACGTGACACATTTGGATGGTGCTTATGTCGGCTTGATAGGGAGAGACGGGGTATCTTTTAAGGCGTGACATTAAAAAGTTAACCGACACGTTTTGCGTGACACCAAGTGACCCCTGCAATGCTACCCATAGACGTGACACCAAGTGACCAACACATCTGCAGTGCTACCCGCAGGCGTGACACAAACACATCTGCAGTGTTACCCTTAGACGTGACACCAAGTGACCAACACATCTGCAGTGCTACCCGTAGAAGTGACATCAAGTGACCAACACATATGTAGTGGTACCCGAAGGCGTGACACCAAGTGACCAACACATCTGCAGTGCTACCCGCAGACGTGACACCAAGTGACCAACAACATCTGCAATGCTACTCGCAGACGTGAAACAAAGTGATCAACACATCTGCAGTGCTATTCGCAGACGTGACACCAAGTGACCAACACAGCTGCAGAGCCACCAGTAGACGTGACACCAAGTGACCAACAACATCTGCAGTGCTACCCGCAGACGTGACACCAAGTGACCAACATCATCTGCAGTGCTACCTACAGATGTGACACCTAGTGACCAACAACATCTGCAGTGCTACCAGCAGGCGTGACACCAAGTGACCAACAACATCAGCAGTGCTAGCCGCCGGCGTAACACCTAGTGACCAACAACATCTGCAGTGTTACCTGTAGACGTGACACCAAGTGACAACATATCTGCAGTGCTACCCGTAGACGTGACGCCAAGTGACCAATACATCTGTAGTGCTACTCGTAGAAGTGAGACCAAGTGACCAACATATCTGCAGTGCTACCCACAGGCGTGACACACAGGGACCAACACATCTGCAGTGCTACCCGCAGACGTGACACCAAGTGACCAACAACATCAGCAGTGCTACCCGCCGGCGTAACACCTAGTGACCAACAACATCTGCAGTGCTACCCGCAGACGTGACACCAAGTTACCAACAACAACAACTGCAGTGCTACCCGCAGACGTGACATCAAGTGACCAACACCATCTGCAGTGCTACCCGCAGGCGTGACACTAAGTGACTAACACATCTGCAGTGCTACCCGCAGGCGTGATACCAAGTGACCAACACATCTGCAGTGCTACCCACAGACGTGACACCAAGTCACCAAAAAATATCTGCAGTGCTACCCGCAGACGTGACACCAAGTGACCAACAACATCTGCAGAGCTACTCGCAGACGTGAAACCAAGTGACCAACAACATATGCAGTGCTACCCGCGGGCGTAACACCTAGTGACCAAAAACATCTGCAGTGCTACCCGCAGACGTGACACCAAGTTACCAAAAAATATCTGCAGTGCTACCCGCGGGCATGACACCAAGTGACCAACAACATCTGCAATGCTACTCGCAGACGTGAAAAAAAGTGACCAACACCATCTGCAGTGCTACCCCCAAGTGACCAACACATCTGCAGTGCTACCCGTAGACGTGATACAAAGTGATCAGCACATCTGCAGTGCTACCCGTAGACGTGACACCAAGTGACCAACACATGTGCAGTGCTACCCGTAGGCGTGATACCAACACATCTGCAGTGCTACCCGTAGACGTGACACCACGTGACCAACACATCGGTAGCGCTACCCGCGAGCGTGACACCAACACATCTGCAATGCTTCCCGTTGTTGTGACACCAACGCATCTGTTATACTTAATCTGCTGGAATTAGACCATTGATGGATAGAGGGATCGGACAGAGCTGGTCTCCGCGATGGCTTGAAATCTCACCCCCCTCCCCTTCCTCTCTTCCTCACATTTGAATGGGCGAAACGTAAACACGTGTCACATGACAGGTGTAGAGGAGATATTCAGATTGGGGTTGGGGTGGGAGAGGAGGGAGGCCTAATCTGTGGTGACAGACGGCCTTTAATGTACCTAGACTTGCGGGGGGGGGGGGGGAACCCACCATCTAATTCAGTGGTTCTCAACCTTCGTAATGCCGCGACCTTTTAAATAAGTTCCTCATGTTGTTGCGACCCCCAACCACAAAATTATACTGGTTGCCATATTATAACTGTAAAGTACATGTGTTTTCCGCTGGTCTTAGGCGACGCCCCGGGAAAGGATCGCGACCCATAGGTTGAGAACCGCTGATCTAATTGACCCCAGGGTAAACGGGGAGAATTCTGCATTGATCTGTTAGCTAGCAGTTCATTATACCCCCCCCCCCCCCCGAAATTTGGCCACTGCAGTTATACATTGAAGACTTAAGTAGTGCTAAAAGTACTTAAGTCACAAAATAACCCCAATAAGATAAAAAAAAGTACAAATGTTCTTTTCGTCTGTAAAATGTGATCATTTTCATATTCTGCCTTGATTCAATAAGGAAATTACTTGCATTTTAATGTATTCGAAATTTCTGCAGTACACTTGGTTAAACCGGATAAGAAAAGGTCAATTTAGATTGATTTTGACAAACATGTGACTTAAGTATTTTTAGCACTAGTGTCTTCCATTATGTTCATCTTTGTTAATTTAAGTTTAAAAAAAAACCCAACAACAACGGATAACTGACTTATGACTTACGCAAATAGTGTCCTCCTATTCTGCCATCAATTTGAACCACCACATTTATCATGATAATACAATAAATGACTGTCGTACATTTAGCCAAATTGCGAAATCGGCGACGGCCTAACCCTCATGTTTACCCTTAATAAACCAGTTCCCAATCTGATTCAACCCTCCTCCTCATCTCATGTCCCCCGAAGCGGTGATGTAGCTAGGGTCAGTGAAACCCGTGGCGGCAAATATTTTATCCTCCCCTTCGGCACAAAAAACAAAACAACAACAACAGCAACAACAACAACAACAGCAACAACAACAACAACAACAACTACAACAGCAACAACAACAACAACAACAGCAACAACAACTACAACTACAAAGAAACCAAAAACACCAAACTCTGCTGTTGGCCGAAAATGCAGAACCTAAAAAAAAAAAAAAAAAAGAGGTAGGTGATTTCAAAGACTACGCGGCGACCAGCTCTGTCCCAATTGGTCTTTCTTTCAGCCCTTCTTACATCACTGCCCTGAAGATGATTGAAACCGCTGGCATTTTAGACCATGTCTCTGCGTAAAGCTGTTATATGCAGACACTCACATTTATGTATTTGGTCACTGAGTGTAATGTTTTTTATTCTCGTTAATAATTCAACACGCTAATATGTTTATATTATTTTTTAACAATTTTTGTTGAGTTCCCAGGAAGCTGTTTTGTCCTGGCCAAGCGGTAGATCACTCTGAAAAGGTTTAAAAGAAGTGGGCGGGGCTGACTGGGGTCATGGTCAAAGTCCACTCCATCCTCGGAGTGCACCCAATGCACCCGCTTAGCACAGGACACTGCATGGGCCGAACGGGAGGTCGTCCTTATCTTCGTGTGTGCCCTTAAAGTCATGTGAACGTATGCGGTCTTATCTTCGTGTGTGCCTCTTAAGTCTAGTGAACGGATGTGGTCTTATCTTCGTGTGTGCCTCTTAAGTCTAGTGAACGTATGTGGTCTTATCTTCGTGTGTGCCTCTTAAGTCTAGTGAACGGATGTGGTCTTATCTTCGTGTGTGCCTCTTAAAGTCATGTGAACGTATGTGGTCTTATCTTCGTGTGTGCCTCTAAAGTCATGTGAACGTAGGTGGTATTATCTTCGTGTGTGCCTCTTAAGTCTAGTGAACGTATGCGGTCTTATCTTCGTGTGTGCCTCTTAAGTCTAGTGAACGAATGTGGTCTTATCTTCGTGTGTGCCTCGTCAGTCTAGTGAACGTATGCGGTCTTATCTTCGTGTGTACCTCTGAAGTCTAGTGAACGGATGTGGTCTTATCTTCGTGTGTGCCTCTTAAAGTCATGTGAACGTATGTGGTCTTATCTTAGTGTGTGCCTCTTAAGTCTAGTGAACGTATGTGGTATTATCTTCGTGTGTGCCTCTTAAGTCTAGTGAACGTATGCGGTCTTATCTTCGTGTGTGCCTCTTAAGTCTAGTGAACGAATGTGGTCTTATCTTCGTGTGTGCCTCGTCAGTCTAGTGAACGTATGCGGTCTTATCTTCGTGTGTACCTCTGAAGTCTAGTGAACGGATGTGGTCTTATCTTCGTGTGTGCCTCTAAAGTCTAGTGAACGTATGTGGCCTTATCGTCGTGTGTGCCTCTAAAGTCTAGTTAACGTATGTTGTCTGACTTTAGTGTGTGCCTCTAAAGTCTAGTGAACATATGTTGTCTGACCTTCGTGTATGCCTCTTAAGTTTAGTGAACGTATGTTGTCTGACCTTCGTGTGTGCCTCTATAGTCTAGTGAACGTATGTGGTCTTATCTTCGTGTGTGCCTCTAAAGTCTATTGAACGTATGTGGTCTTATCTTCGTGTGTGCCTCTAAAGTCTAGTGAACGGATGTGGTCTTATCGTCGTGTGTGCCTCTAAAGTCTAGTGAACGTATGGGGTCTTATCTTCGTGTGTGCCCCTAAAGTCTAGTGAACGTATGTTGTCTGACCTTCGTGTGTGCCTCTAAAGTCTAGTGAACGGACGTGGTCTTATCTTCGTGTGTGCCCCTAAAGTCTAGTGAACGGACGTGGTCTTACCTTCGTGTGTGCGTCTAAAGTCTAGTGAACGGACGTGGTCTTATCTTCGTGTGTGCCTCTAAAGTCTAGTGAACGGACGTGGTCTTACCTTCGTGTGTGCCCCTAAAGTCTAGTGAACGGACGTGGTCTTACCTTCGTGTGTGCCTCTAAAGTCTAGTGAACGGACGTGGTCTTATCTTCGTGTGTGCCTCTTCGCACCCCCGCCCTACTGTTAGCCCAAGTTTGATGGAAATAACTCTGCAGTTAGTTTTCTCTATGTCATAATATAAAATGTAAAAAAAAAATCCGGGCATAAGAGTGCTTTGTCCACTTGGAGACAGCAGCAGCAAAAACTAATCCGCTGGAAAACCAACAGGGATTGCAACAGGCCAACAACAACCACTGCAGGTTATTTCACACAAATAAATTGCCATAATTAGTGCGTGGGGGTCTAATCACGAACAAAATCTAGGAACATTGAAGGGAAAGGGACGAGAGAGACAGAGAGGGAGAGAAAGAGAGAAAGAGAGAGAGAGAGAGAGAGACCCACGCCTATCACAGTCTAAGGCAGCTTTTCTCAAGCCATGGGCCGTGATCCCTTTTTTTTTGGGGGGGGGGGGGGGGGGGGGGGGAGCGGCCCCTTTTTCGGGG
>CAXITT010000402.1:161208-174489 GCA_964033795.1 Lymnaea stagnalis | reverse complement strand
CTTAGTCACTTCCTTGTTTGGTCACGTGATATGAGTAAGTCATCACTAGGCTGCAACACACAACAAAAGATACTTCATCAGTGCTTCCCCAATGTTATGTTAATTAAAAATTTTACCTTTCGTAATATTATGGAATGCAAGCGTTTTTTTAAATGAAATCCATAAATGTGACAATAAATATACGTCAGTTATAATTAAAGGAAGAAAGTTATTTCAAGAAAAATTTGTGAGCGATATTCGATGTGAACTATCAATACTATTATCGGCAGGATGTTGTTGAGCTCCGTGCGTGCTCATGACGTCATTTGCGTTGTTATTCAATATTGATGCAGGAGTCATTCCCCTTTGTTTATTTTATTGTTAATTTTCATTGGACGAAATGTAGTGTAGTTGTAGTGTGTATCGGGCTGCTGTTGTCAAGCACTAGTGTGTTGTATACAGTATACCGGAAATCTTACTCGTTTTTACTCATATCACGTGACAAAATAATTGACTAAGCGACTCCCATTGATGTCACATATTGTACTACATTGTACGTTATATGAATTGATATCACGTATAGTAATACATTGTACGTTATTTTAGTTGATGTCACATATCTTAATACCCTATATGTTATATCAAGCTGTATTTTTCGTTGGTCTTGCTGTATCTGACACAATACCTCTCAACTATGACACAACCGTCCACACAAAGTCGCGGCTGTTCATGATATCGTTTCGGATCTTTCGCACTTTGGTGCGTATTCCGCAAGTGAATGTTTTCAGCTTTGATTGCCCAGTTCAAGAGTGCTGTCCATGTACGTCCAACCACTTTGGCGCCTCCCACTGCCACCCCAAGGGGCGCGGAGCTTGTGTAAACGTGGCTTAAAATATCGTGTTTACACACCAGCGCCATTGTTGATAAGAAGGAAACTCATTTAGAGACGGAAGAAGAAAGAAAGAAGAAAAAAAACCCAACAAAACAAGACGCTGGCGGGATTGGAGAATGGGATCCGTGTCCGAATAGCGACGATGCGCTTCCGGTTCCATTTTGACTAAATTCATTCATTTATTCATTTTGAATAAATACATTCATACATGTTCATACATTGATTTTTGTTACATTTGCTGTTAAATGTGCATTCTAGTTTCTAGGTTTCTAAAGTCACCCAAACTAGGTTTTTTTTAATGCCGATAGCAATTTATAATAAATCCTGTAACATTGATTCAGCACAGTTTTAGTTTAAACATCTTAAAAATGAAAATAATAAATGAGAAGCAAATTTTGTAATACATTATG
This sequence comes from Lymnaea stagnalis, assembly GCA_964033795.1. NCBI lineage: Eukaryota > Metazoa > Mollusca > Gastropoda > Lymnaeidae > Lymnaea > Lymnaea stagnalis. The sequence continues at coordinate 173,208 of CAXITT010000402.1, read as the reverse complement.
ATTTTTTAATGCACATTGCTCATAAAAAGCTTGTGGGGGTGGGGGAGACGTACTGAGAGACACCAACCCTAGATACGCCACTGGTTGAAACCAGCTGATATAGACCAGGTTCGACCATCAAATGAATCACACTGTGGATCAATCTCATATCTTCAACCTGGCTCATTAACGAACTTTAAATTTAAAAAAAACAAAAAAAAAAAACCCGCCAACCCAGAACTCCGAGAGCATCAACAAAACCCGTGTCGCCAACAACCCATTTACCTGGGCGACACGAACACTCTCAAAACACTCACCCTTTCTTTCACTCCGTTTACACACATCCATTACCGGTTAATTGGCTCGCAACCTGCAATCCAATCCGAGGCTCGATCTAGCAATCCGTTCTGACATGCCAATATGGGCGGCGAGTCGGTTGGAGAAGCCTACGCCGTAGTTTCTTTACTGGGGGGTCTAAGTTTAAACCCACCCTCCTACCCCACACCCATCTTAACTCACCCCCTCACCTCCCCCCCCCCCTTTAACGTGCCCCCCAAACCCCAAACCACAAGCAAGTCAAAGGATATAACACATGAAAACAAAGGTCACAAAAAATAAATAAATAGAATTGAAGATTTTAAAGATGAAAAATAGAATAGTTAAACTTCACCATAAGAAAATACCAAGAGAGTACATAAGTTCATTTCTTGAATGAAAAATCAAAGAATACAACTTTGACTAACAGCCTCACATCATATCCGGTCGTCACTAAACACGCGCATGCTCAGTTGCTATGGCAACCGTTGACATCGCTACCTTTTTTTCCTATCTTTAAAAAAAAAATAATAGCATTTATTTTTTGTTTATTTCATTTATACGCACCAACATATTATGTCAATTCGTGCATCGCTATGAAAGTATAACATTTATTTGGTCGTGGGTTGTCTTTATGGAGGGCACGTTAAAGTTTAACAGCCGAACTTTGACGGATTCATATTTACCTTAAAACCCCAAGTCACGGGCAACAGATGGTCAGCTCTCTAGGAGAAGCGGTTTTCAATCTGTGGGTCGCGACCCCTTTGGTGGGATCGAACGACCCCTTTCCCAGGGGTCGCCTAAGACCAGCGTAAAACACATGTGCCTTACAGTTATTAAGTGGCAACCAATATAATTTTTGTGGTTGGGGGGTCGCCACAACATGAGGAGCTTTGTTAAAGGGTCGCGGCATTAGGAAGGTTGAGGACCAATGCTCTAGGATGAAGCAGCCACGGAAAGAAAGCTGGCTCAAAGATAATGAAAGCGTCACATCACAGGGCGCGCTGGTCGAGTGGGTCGAAGGGGTTTAAATTGACCAGAAGATGGCGCCCACAGAAAAGGGTTTAAATAGACCAGAAGATAGCGCCACAAAATTTTAAATAGACCAGAAGATGGCGCCACAGAAAAGTGTTTAAATAGACCAGAAGATGCTTTAAAAATCACATTCAAGGAAAAAATCATACATGTATAGAAGAAACGGTCGTCGATTCTTCTGTTTTCTTTACGACTGAAACCGATGTCTTTGTAGAGGAATATCAATGTCATATCTATATTTCTGGCCGGACTCAGAGAAATGTGTGTCACTTGTTTTGGCCGGACTCTGAGAAATGTTTGTCACTAGTTATTGGCCGGAATCTGAGAAATATATATCACTGGGGTTTTGGCCGGACTCAGAGAAATTTATCTTACTGCTTACTTACTTACTTACTTATGCATTTTATCCCGTCTGGGGCATAGGTCGTCTGCAAGAAAATTCCAAGTCTGTGCTAAAGTGCATGCTTCCATTTTGAATGTATCAAGAATTTGGCGGGGGCCTATACAGATTTAAAGAGTGAGACTGAGCTTGGCAGTATCTATCGGCAAAAAGCATAACCGTAAGGGCTCCACAACTGGAATGAATTTAGTTCCTGTTGGGCTGGAGGAAAAGTTAGAGATGTCTCTGTTATTATGGCTATTTTTGGCACTAACCACCCGAAAGTCTGAAATGTCCCCTCACAAATTTAAAGATACACTGAATTCGTCTGAAAGATACACTGAGTTCAAACTCTTCGGCATCCTCAATTTCTGCTACACCTTCCCTTGACGGTCGGAAAATGTGAACTTACGGGGTTGAACCTAAGCTTGTGCCAAATAATTATCATTTAACGCACAACTGGAAAGAAATTACCCCCTGGGTTGATTGGATAACATTTTTTTAGACAAAAATAGACAAAACATTTATTAAAGTAAAGAGAAAATAAAGAGAAAGTAATTAAGCTGATGTCCTGTCCATTCGTTCACCATACAAATACGCTACAGTAAATTAAAACTACATTAAAACATTACTAACATTTTTGTGCCCCCCCCCCTTAGAAAGTTAATCGATTTTTTTGGCGCCCCCCCCCCTTAAAAATATACAAAGAGAGATATACAAAGTATGGAGGCCCCGTTGTAAAAGAAAAATATCAAAAGTTATCAAAGAATTTGAATAAATAAATATACTGTTATTAGTAACAGCTCATAATAATTTAATAGCAATAGATAAAATGTAACTAATAGAATCCGTTTTTCAAAATGATTGAGTTGACAATTATACATACTGTATTTAAACTTTTAGGCTGGTCCTGATTGTGAAGTCCCCTTGCAGTAGGCCCAGCTTTAGAGAATCGCTTTAGCTTACAGGCAGTGTTGAACTGGGGATTCCATGCGGCCCATGGCCAACATCTCTAATTCAGCGGTTATTAATCTGTGGGCCGCGATCCCTTTAGGGGTCGTACGACCCTTACAAAGGGGTCGCCTAAGATCATCGTAAAACACATATTTATCAAGTAGCAATAATTATATGGTGGGGGTCACCACACTATGAGGATCTGTATTAAAGGGTCGCGGCATTAGGAAAGTTGAGAACCACTGCTCTAAGTAGAGATATAACAGTAGAGATATAACACACTCCACAATATTCTTACATGCTCCACACTATCCACACACTCCACACTATCCGCACACACTCCACACTACCCACACACACTCCACACTATCCGCACACACTCCACACTACCCGCACATACTCCACACTATTCTTATATGCTCCACACTATCTGCACACTCTCCGCACTATCCGCACACACTCCACAATATTCTTACATCCTCCACACTATCCGCACACACTCCACACTATCTGCACACACTCCACACTACCCGCACACACTCCACACTATCTGCACACACTCCACACTACCCGCACACACTGCACACACTGCACACACNCGGGGGGGGGGGGTGAGACTTTGTGACATCCACTCCAGGAGCGACCACATTGTTGTTAGAATGAGTCCCGCCCCCCCACCCCCTTTGTGGTAAACTGAAAAAACACCGACAGGTGTGGGGGGGGGGGGGGGAGATAATACGAGGTAACGATTCGTGGTTTCAAGTAGCTAATGGATCAGTCGACTCGATACTCGGAGATTAAATAAATGACAGAGGACGTCCTACGTAATTTTGTGGCCGTCCTTCCGCACGACTTGCGGTGTAGTTCTGCACTGCGATATCTCGTGTCTTCAACTTCACTCGGGTCTCCCTTCCACGTTGTGCTTTCTTTTGCGAGTCTTTGTTTTAAGACAAATTAAAAACTATTAAGCTGTGTAGTTCTGGTGAAAGGATGTGTAGTGTTGCAAACGGTGTGTCCAAAAAACGCGGTTTGCGGCGTGTCTCAAATGGCCCCCATTGATTTCAGTTCATGATTACAGGATTTAGGAGAGGATTTCAACATGACACCTTAACAAAGGTAGGATATAGTTAATTTAGTACGTCTTCTCATTCAGGTGGATACGCCCGGGGGGAGGGGAGAGGGCGGGGAGCTAAAGACGAAAGGAAGTCCTCCTGAAGTGAAGACATGTCATATAAGTATGGCATGAGGAAAGTTCTTTTTTTCTTTTGTTTAGAAAGAAATGGAATAAAATGGGTTTGGTGGGTGGGCCCGATTGTTTCATTCGTTTTTTTTTTTGTTTTTTTTTTTTTAAAGAATATTTTTTTCGTTTGTTTTTTGTACTGATGAAGGCCTTTGCCGAAACGTTTACTTGTGTGTTATGNCCCAAAAAAAAAAAAATGAAAGAAAAAAAAAAAGTTATCTGGCTGTTTCTGTCATGGAGGTGTATCCAAATACCATTTTCTGGATAAGTTTTTCTTATAGATAAATTAGCATACTGTTTCTTTTAACTCCTGAGAGTTGTGAAAGATGTTGACAAAATGAAGGGAGATTTACAACGCCCCCCCCCCCTCAAGAAAACAAAAAACCAACAGAAACAACGTATTTCAATAAAGGTATGTTAGGACATTAATAAATAATCTCCGCATTGATCTTGACACTTATTAGCGGTTTGGCATACAATGTTGAGAATCGATGGGTTAAGGCGGTTGTCAGGCGCCAGGAAGCGCTCGTCTTTAACCCCTTCTTTTCCGAAAATCTCCTTGCTCAGAATTGATTGCTCCATCTGTTTCACCGCGTTTGCTTAATATTGACATGGATCGCATAACCTTTCTGTAATTAACAAACCCAAAGAGTGTTTTCGTGCGAGTGGCAACCCACACCCACCTTACACTCTTATTCCTGGGCGATGACGTCAAGATTTCCAAAGAGCGAAATCAATCAATGGTGACCTACCGGGTCTGTAATTAGACCGACGGGGCTGAAAAATTGCATCTCCCGAACGAGGCTGAGATCAATGTGCACACTGTGCGCATTACCAGATCTTATGGCTTATCATCTGCGACTTGTCAGCTTTACTCAATCTGGGCCCGAGAATTAAAAAAAAAAGCACTTTTATTCGTTATCTATATCTTAATAACCACATGATCCTTACATTTTGCGCCCCACCTTCACTTATGATTGGAAAGCTTCATTACCCGGTCAAACCATAATGTTTCAGACACATTGAACTGCCCACTTTTTGTCTTCGTGAGCTCTGTATTACACTGGGAAAATTACGACTTCAAACCCGGAGATGGAGTCACGTAGGCGGTATTAAATTGTCTCAATGAAAATTCCGGCAAACTGCTGCGACGTGGAACGCATAAAGAGCACAGTGAAACACATACACAAACACAACAAAAAAAAAAAAAAACTATAAAAAACCCACTTCTGGTCATCTACGGCATCCTTCTCTATTTTTAGTCATCTTAAATGAGTTCTGTCATTTGAACAATCAGACGATGACGAGAGAGTGAGTGAGGCTGACGAATTGAGCAACTCCCCTCACTTTGAACAAAGTACGGTTCTTGTAAAGGTTACTATACTCAAGTCTAAGCCTTACACATCTTCGCGTGGTCAGTACGAACAATAAAAAAATGCCCCACAAAAAAGCACTAAACGAAGCACCAAAAGAAGCACTAAAAGAAGCACCAAAAGAAGCACTAAAATAAGCACCAAGCAAAGCACTAAAAGAAGCACCAAAAGAAGCACTAAAAGAAGCACCAAACAAAGCACTAAAAGAAGCACCAAAAGAAGCACTAAAAGAAGCACCAAAAGAAGCACTAAAAGAAGCACCAAAAGAAGCACTAAAAGAAGCACCAAACAAAGCACTACAAGAAGCACCAAACAAAGCACTACAAGAAGCACCAAAAGAAGCACCAAACGAAGCACCAAACGAAGCACCAAACGATACACTAAAGAAAACATTAATCAATACACTGAACAAAGCACATTTGTATTAAATAAATGGAACGTATATTTTTGGCGGCCATACATACGACTAGTTACATTACTAGTTAAGCTGCGTGTTTAGTGTCTTGCGCTTAAGCTAATCTTATGTATAAAGCCAGCCACATTATGTACAATGCAATCACTGCTGATTGATGTGGCTGGTACATTAATGAATCAAATGTTTTGAGTCAAACTACTGCCAATGAAGCGTCTTCAATACAACACAATTCAACAAGTTAGGTAGGCATTTTTAGAGTTTTGCTTCTCTTAGGAGAGTTGCCACCCAAAGTCCCACCCGCCTGGGGTGCTGCTTTTTGCTGGGATTTGAAATCCAGTCCTCGAGCTTGGGGATGGACTCGGTCAATCGGCCATCTTTAAAACGTCATATTTATTGCTGCGAATGGGGACATATCGTGGCGCTTTATTCAGTGCTCTGACTAAGCGTTAATAAAGTCAGTGACTCACCAACATGTCACCCCAGTCCAGTGTATGTCAGTGAATCACCAATATGCCACACCAGTCCAGTGTATGTCAGTGACTCAACAACATGCCACACCAGTCCAGTGCATGTCAGTGAATCACCAATATGCCACCCCAGTCCAGTGTATGTCAGTGACTCACCAACATGCCACACCAGTCCAGTGCATTTCAGTGAATCACCAATATGCCACCCCAGTCCAGTGTATGTCAGTGACTCACCAACATGCCACACCAGTCCAGTGCATGTCAGTGAATCACCAATATGCCACACCAGTCCAGTGCATGTCAGTGAATCACCAATATGCCATCCCAGTCCAATGCATGTCAGTGACTCAGGGCCGGCCCTAACAATTGCGGGGCCCAATGCGAAAGGGATTGCGCGGGGGCCCAGTCTGGGTGGGGATGAGGATAATAAGAGAAAATTAAGATTTTGTATTAGAAACAAAGTGCGGGGCCCTCTGCGGGCGCATAGGTTGCAGTGGACTAGGACCGGCCCTGCAGTGACTCACCAACTTGCCACCCCAGTCCATTGCATGTCAGTGAATCACCAATATGCCACCCCAGTCCAATGCATGTCAGTGACTCATCAACGTGCCATCCCAGTCCAATGCATGTCAGTGACTCACCAACGTGCCACCCCAGTCCAATGCAAGTCCGAGACTCACCAACATGCCACACCAGTCCAGTGCATGTCAGTGACTCACCAACATGCCACACCAGTCCAGTGCATGTCAGTGACTCACCAACATGCCACACCAGTCCAGTGCATGTCAGTGACTCACCAACATGCCATACCAGTCCAGTGTATGTCATTGACTCCCCAACATATCAGTGACTCACCAAACATGTCAGTGACTCACCAACATGTCAGTGACTCACCAACATGTCAGTGACTCACAATGTCAGTGACTCCCCAACATGTCAGGCTCAGTGTTAGTTTCACTCTTGTACCTAATACCGATTCAACAATTAAAAATGAAAGCTCGTTTGTTTTTTTGTTTTTTTAATAACCGTAAATGCCAACTAATTTAAACGGTCGATAACTCGGAGATGTCAGGCAGGGGGGTAATCCATCTGCTAAAGTAAGTCTATCCTTCAAAGACGAGAGACTAGCAAAAAACCGTTTTGAAAAAAAAAACAAAACAACCTATACACATGGAAACGGCGATCTCTATTTTTAATTGACGTGTGATATAACATTGTGCAATGCTGGATAAATAATCGTTCATGTTTCAATTACGATTCAAGTGTTCATGTGTGACGAGGACAAGAATTATTTTACCAGTTATTGAAGTAATTATAGTGCCTTTTTTTTTCCAGAGATGGGTGTTCGTAATCAGGACCGATTGAAGGGAAAAAAATGGGGTGGGGGTGGGGGGGGTGTCGAACGAGCCCACACGCCCTGCGCGTTAACTTGGGGGAGGGGCAAGTTCGTATTAACTACAAGAATAAATACCATGTAGTTCTGAAAGACCAAAAAAAAAAAAAAACGTGGGACGGGGCACAGAAAGCGCCCTTTTACCTTTTCACCAGTGCGGTACTTTTTTTTATCTATATTAATGGGCGCTATGTTTAGGCTTCGCACCGGGCGCCACTTTTCCTCAGATAGTAAGATAACAATAGTACTAATAGTTGGTAAACTCCAAATTCAAATATATATATTTGGCGTCCATAGAAAGATGAACACCGGGCCGTGCGAAGGGACATGAGGTGGTCCGCCGCCCCGGGTTTCAACACCAAAAAATAACCACTTCTGACAACAAAATAAGGCATAATAACGCAAATGGCATTTTTTTATGTACTGCTATATTGTTTTTTTTGTAAATTTAATCTGTTTTAATTTTTCTCTCGTTAAATGACCATCTCTTAACCAAGGGACTGAAAACAAGCATACACGTTGATACAAAGAAAAACGAGACCAAAGCAAGTGCTGTTAACAATGTTCAATTTAATTACACTTATTAGGACACGTCGTGCTCGGGGTGTACTGAAGCTTTTCAGCTTTTGTCTGGACAGCTTTTTTTTTACCGAAGCGCGGACCTTGGGTCTTTGTCGAGAGCTGACAGCCGTTGTCGATGGACATGTGCGTGAGTTACCAGGGGAGACATCTCACCCACTTGTAGCTTGGTCCTCCTGGCGGATAATAAGATCGGTCCTGGTCTCTTAGGTCGACCCCCCAAACACGTAAGAAGGGCACGAACGGCCTCTGCAGAAGATTACAACGTGGGCTGAGCCGGGTGCCCGGTTTTACACCCGGTCCAGGTCAGCGTATTTTGAGACAATACCCGGGTGGTCCGAGTCCGGGCCCGGGCCCGGGTCTGACATAAAAAAGAGTTATCCTCTCATGTTCTAGAATGCTTTTCCCCACCAAGGGGAAAAGTGAAAATTGAAAAGTGAACCTTCAGAAGTGAACAATGAGAGGTGAAAAATGCATGCCATAGAACCAGTAGCGATCAGGGAGGCATCCAAGTTGCAGACTTAATCAAAATACTCGAATAGCTTAATTATATAATCCCATTTACATGACACATGTTAAAATTTTTAAATATTTAAAAAAAATAAATGCTGTGCCTTTATTTTTTAAGACACCGTTACGTTTATTGCCGGGCTATGGAATCTTTCGGGTGTGCTAATACTCGGTAGTTCCGGGTATCGAGGTCAGTACCCGTCTCAGCCCAATTAAAGCGCCATGCATCATCTCTTTTGATCTTCGGTCTGAAATTGTCGGGATCATGTTGACCCATGTTATCTGGTCACTAGAAGGCAAAAAGTTATTGCCCTTTGTTGCCTCTTGAGTTCGCTTTTTCGGTTTAGAATTGTGTTTTGGTTAATGGCCGCCCGCCCCCCCCCCCCCTTTTTTTTTTGCAGTTGGGTCTGATCGTGGGACAGCAGGTATCGCGACCAAGGGGAGGGGGGGTCTGAAACAAGCTAAAGGAGAAGAGAAAAATGTGGCGAAATCCGTTACTACAGCTCACATCTGTCAAGGACGCGATGAAGACATCAAGTGCTAGATCTCACATCTGTAATGGACGCGATGACGACATCCATTGCTAGAGCTCACATCTGTCATGGACATGATGACGACATCCCATTGCTAGAGCTCACATCTGTCATGGACATGATGACGACATCCCATTGCTAGAGCTCACATCTGTCATGAACGCGATGACGACATCCATTGCTAGAGCTCACATCTGTCATGGACATTATGACGACATTCCATTGCTTGAGCTCACATCTCTCCACCCCGTGTAAACTGTGAAGTTTAAATATAACCACATGTTCCTCCCGTGCAGCACCAACTTTTCAATCTCAAATCAGTCGGCATACATTTCATTTTGTTGTCTGTCCTTCGCACGCGAAGGTGACCAAGGCAGTTTTCGACTTTAGTAGTTATGATCTTGACTCGAGCTGTAGTTTGTTTTAAGTGAGGCAGAGTAGCTCAATTCGTGTGTGTTTCATCATGTCTTTATGCGTTCTAAGTCGCTGGAACTGTAGGAATTTTAACTGTCATAACGCCTACGGGAGACTCCATCTCCGGGTTTGATTTCAGAGTTTGCCTTCTCTTTGATGAGTGGCCTTCCGAGGTTAACGAGTCCCATCCACCCGGGGTGCCGGTGATGATTTTTGCTTGTCTTTTCCCTACTGACTGCTTGAAGTCGAGTCTTCCTGTATAGCCCGACCATTGCTTCAGCACTGCATTTGATGCTTGTAAAGTATCCAGCAGCTGTGTCGGATATCGCCGAGAAAGGGAATCAGCTCGTGAATAGACAAGTCAGTGTCTCATATTATATGATCGAGAGAGGTTCTCACATTGTATATTTTGAACGTTTTTAATTGGGGTGTGCCGCGACTTCTATGAAAAGCATTAGATGTGACGTGACTGAAAAGAAAGCTTGCATCACCGCCTAGGCTGTATCCGGAGTAAAACTTCAACATAGCCGTAGGGGCGACATACGCTGTTAATAGATGAAATCTGCTCGTAGGCTCCACGTTGTCTCCATAACATGTCCATGTGTGTTCCATCTTGAATACCTACAAACTATTTCTATTTAGGATCGATCTTGAGAGCCTTGATAACATGTCCACCTGGACTCTTAGGAAATGTTGACAACATCTCGGTCTAGGCTCGCCCTGTTCTCGATAACAACACTATCGTGGCTCCATCTGGTCTAGATAAAATCTCCGTGTAGGATACATCCTAAATAAATGGAAAAGGTGACCTTGAGTGTCTTAATAACATGTCCGTGTAGGTTACAACTGGAGTGTATCGATAAAATCGCACGTAGAATCCATCTCGGTTCGATACCATCTCCCTTCATGAAAACTCCGGGTAGTCTCCACTTGGAATATATGGACGAATCTCCGGATAGTCTTCACCTGGACTTGGTGGAATCATTCTACAGCTAGTCTTCACTTGGAATTTATGGACAAAATCTCCGGGTAGTCTTCACCTGGAATTTATGGTCAAAAATCTCCGGGTAGTCTTCACCTGGAATTTATGGTCAAAAATCTCCGGGTAGTCTTCACCTGGAATTTATGGTCAAAAATCTCCGGGTAGTCTTCACCTGGAATTTATGGTCAAAATCTCGATGTAGGCTTAATCTGGAGTGTGTCATTAACACTTCCATCTCGGTTTGGCTCAATTTGGCCTCGACAACATTCCCATTAGGCCTTCGTCTGAAGTGTACCGATTACATCTCTATATAGTCTTCAACAGCGAGCCAATAAATCTCCGTCTTGGCTCCAACTGGAGTGTAACAAAAACATCTCCGTCTTGGCTCCACCTGGAGTGTAATAATAAAATCTCCGTCTTGGCTCCACCTAGAGTGTATTAATAATATCTCTGTCCTAGCTCCACCTGGAGTGTATCAATAACATCTCCATCCTGGCTCCACCTGGATTGTATAAATAACTTCTCCGTCCTGCCTCCACCTGGAGTGTATCAATAACTTCTCCATCCTGGCTCCACCTGGAGTGCATCAATAACTTCTCCGTCCTGGCTCCACCTGGAGTGTATCAATAACATCTCCATCCTGGCTCCACCTGGAGTGTATCAATAACATCTCCGTCCTGGCGCCACATGGAGTGTATCAATAACATCTCCATCCTGCCTCCACCTGGAGTGTATCAATAACTTCTCCCTCCTTGCTCCACCTGGAGTGTATCAATAACTTCTCCCTCCTGGCTCCACCTGGAGTGTATAAATAACATCTCCATCCTGGCTCCACCTGGAGTGTATCAATAACTTCTCCGTCCTGCCTCCACCTGGAGTGTATCAATAACTTCTCCATCCTGGCTCCACCTGGAGTGCATCAATAACTTCTCCGTCCTGGCTCCACATGGAGTGTATCAATAACTTCTCCGTCCTGGCTCCACATGGAGTGTATCAATAACTTCTCCGTCCTGGCTCCACATGGAGTGTATCAATAACTTCTCCGTCCTGGCTCCACCTGGAGTGTATCAATAACATCTCCGTCCATGCCCCCTCTAATCGCGACAGCATCTCCGACTTGAGCATACGAAATATAAAAAAAAAAAAACCCTTTTCAGTTAAATTCTTAAACATTGAATGTTTAGGTATTGACACTTTGCAATAGAAGGTAGACCATGCAGCAAAATGCCTTCCATTATTATCCCGGTAACATCGGGCATATCTTCTAGTATACAATGATGAAACAAGAATAATTACAACTATCGAGATTTACTACTATTTTAGGAGCCGCCCATAAAGTACGTCTTGCTCCAGACCCGGGGGGGGGGGGAAGGGCGGGGGGGGGTTCTAAGAAAGAGGGACAGTTTGTGATGGATGGGGGTGGGGGTTAAAG
>CAXITT010000402.1:132584-147374 GCA_964033795.1 Lymnaea stagnalis | reverse complement strand
AGACCTACACTTTGTTGAGACCTACACTTTGTTGAGACCTATGCTTTCTTAGACCTACACTTTGTTTAGACCTACACTTTGTTGAGAACTACACTTTGTTGAGAAATAAGCTTTGTTGAAATCTACACTTTGTTGAGACCTACACTTTGTTGAGACCTACACTTTGTTGAGACCTATGCTTTCTTAGACCTACACTTTGTTTAGACCTACACTTTGTTGAGAACTACACTTTGTTGAGAAATAAGCTTTGTTGAAATCTACACTTTGTTGAGACCTACACTTTGTTGAGACCTACACTTTGTTGAGACCTATGCTTTCTTAGACCTACACTTTGTTGAGAACTAAGTTTTGTTGAGAACTAAGCTTTGTTGAAACCTAAGCTTTGTTGAGACCTACGTTTTGTTGAGCACTACGCTTTCTTAGACCTGCGATCTTATTAGTCCCCCCCCCCACTGCCACTTTTCAGTTTTGTACCCACAACATTCAAAGGAGATAGTTCAAATTATTTCCGCATCACAATTTTGGACCCTCCTAAATTTTGAGGATCCCCCTTCAGTCGCTGTGGTTGCAGGGCCGCCCTCGCGATGGCTATGCGACCATCGAAAAAAAACACTTTGAGAAGCTCTGGCATAGAAGAAATTTCCCAAACGTTGCGCACCTTATGAACTTAAGGATTTTCCTGATTTTCGTATTATTTTATTGTAAATGAAACAATCATACATAGAATCATTTTAAAAAACACGCCTCTCCAAAAAAAAATTAATGTCCCCAAAAGCTTAATAGTTGTTACAGTAATATGAAATACAGTGATGTCGTATGACTTGACAAATACAACGTTGGACACATGCATACGTTTTCATTGTATCAAGTAAGTGATATTTGACATAATTGCTGTGGTACATATTATTTAAACGTGGAAATACGAGTTCCCACCACAGCCTAGAAATACTGTTGATTGCTCCAATCGATCGTGATCTTGACAAGTGGAATGAAATCAGCGATACCGCTGCGTGCGTGTCTTTGCGATTTGCAAAGAACTTTGTGTTCATGGGAGGCCCACAGTTTTGAAGTACATTTATGGAGAAAGTGGTTTTAAAATGAATATTGTTCTATTTGTGTTTTTTGTGTGTCTTGTTAGATAACCGCATAGCACACTCAAAGGGCAAGTGGAGGTCACTGTTGACCTACTGATCATGTGGGGTTGTACTGTCCTAGACAAAAAAAAAGTGTTGGGGGGGGGGCGGGTGTAAATGTACTGAATTTCAGCTCAGTGGCTGATCAGGAAGTGGGTCCAAATTGAGATGCAAGATTTGACTACACACACACTAAGAAACGGACAGAGCATCTTCAAATACTCACCATTAGATCGATCTACCAGAACTTCCATCTTTAAATACCCACCATTAGATCCATCTACAAGAACTTTGATCTTTAAATACTCGCCATTAGATCTATCTACCAGAACTTCCATCGTCAAATACCCGCCATTAGATCTATCTACCAGAACTTTCATCTTTAAATACCCGCCATTAGATCTATCTACCAGAACTTTCATCTTTAAATACCCGCCATTAGATCTATCTACCAGAACTTTCATCTTTAAATACCCGCCATTAGATCTATCTACCAGAACTTCCATCGTCAAATACCCGCCATTAGATCTATCTACCAGAACTTTCATCTTTAAATACCCGCCATTAGATCTATCTACCAGAACTTTCATCTTTAAATACCCGCCATTAGATCTATCTACCAGAACTTTCAACTTTAAATATCCGCCATTAGATATATCTACCAGAACTTTCATCTTTAAATACCCGCCATTAGATCTATCTACCAGAACTTCCATCGTCAAATACCCGCCATTAGATCTATCTACCAGAACTTCCATCGTCAAATACCCGCCATTAGATCTATCTACCAGAACTTCCATCTTCAAATACCCGCCATAAAAAAATCGTTAGTTTTCAACCCGCTACTTCTTTTGTTTCTTTTTGGAAAAGGGGTGGGGGGGGGGTAAAATTTCCAAGCACTAAGAAGATTAGCCTGCCTTCGACGTGACGTCACGTTGAGATAGATTTACTGTTGGGAAAATCCCGGTGAACTACTTTTTAAACTCTTCTCATCTGCTAATCAATAAAAGAGATGCTATCGGCTTCACTAAGTCTCTTCATAGTAAATTGGATACAACATCAACGTGAAATGAGAACAGGAAAATGAATATAAAAAGTAGCTTGCCCGCCCTCTCTCGCTTTACCCCGCCCCCCCCCTCCCCCCTTCCCCACACCGGTATTCATTTTATTGATCTGACATACTTTGTTGAAGAAATTGTGAACTGCCAGCAGGTTGGTACAGTTATACACCCAGATGGGCTGCACTGCCACCAGATGGGCTGCACTGTCACCAGATGGGCTGCACTGCCACCAGCTTGTTTTCACGGCCACCAGATGGACTCCACTGTCACCAGACGGGCTCCTCCGTCACCAGATGGGCTCCTCCGTCACCAGATGATCTTCAATGCCACTGGATTGTCTCCCCTGTCACCAGATGGGCTGCAATGCCACCAGATGGGCTCCACTGTCACCAGATGGGCTCCACTGTCGCCAGATGGGCTCCACTGTCGCCAGATAGGCTCCACCGTCACCAGATGGGCTCCACTGTTGCCAGATAGGCTGGAATGCCACTACATGGGCTCCACTGCCTTCAGATGGGCTCAGCTATACTACCAGATCCGTTACAATGCTATCGGATTGTCTCCACTGCCACCAGATGATCTCCACTGCCACCAGATGGGGCTATATTATCATCACACAGGCACGGTTGGGGGGGGGGGGGGCAGAGCCAAACGTGTTTTCCCTTACATCGCCCACCGTTTTTGTGTTTTCGCTTACATCGCCCACCGTGTTTTATTCCAGATAGTTTTCTTGGATCTCGTTTTCGCGTTGTATTTGACTTACTTCCTCTCCAGCCTTTCTGAAACTTGGGAGCTTAGTTGTTCTCATAATCTTATTCTCTTTCTTTTTTTTATTGTTGTGTTTCCTGATGAAGGCTTTCTGCTTAAACTTTCGTCCATTCGATTTTCTTATATCGCTATCTTGTAATAGATCATATATGAACACTCAAGACATCCTGTTACCTTCCTACAGTCTTTTTTTATGCACCACATCGCAATGACCATTCACTCCAGTTATCCAACAAATGTATTTACACGTTGAAGCTTAGGCAACCAGTCAGTCAACACGACAACAAGAGCCAGGTCACTGTGGGGTCACTTAGTTCAGTAGGTACACATGATAACAATCCTAGTCGGTCAAATAGTCACTCTGACTGTCACAATGGAAGTTGTCAAATATCCCGCTGTCACTTTTTATTTCACACGACCGGAACTCAGTCTCTACTCTATGATAGCTTTACTTTCGCATGCTCAAAAAATAATAGTAATAATGATAATAATAATAATAATTTTAAAATAACAGACTTTCTATCAAAGACGAGTTTAAATGCACTAACAAGTAAATAATAATAATTCACTTAAGATTTCTCAAAGAGCACTACGCAAAGAAAAGATCTGTGCAGATGTTTAGAAAAGCACTCTATGTAACCAAAGGATTTGATTTAAATGTAGACGAAACGTTCATGTGTTTTATTTAGTTACTAGCCAATATACCCGTCGTTTCCCGGGATTGCATTCGGAAATAAAAACTTCTACTGCCTTTAGTTTTACAACAAAATTAAGGGTCGTGTAAAAAATCACGTCGTAAAAATTTAAAAAAAAATAAAAAAATAAAAAAATGTTCTCCTAAAAACCCCCCACATTTATATTAATAACTTTTGTAAACACTTCGTTCCCCAAAAGGATCGATATTTGAATATGGATAATCAAGTGTGTGTGTACTAAGTTCGGTAAAGTGCCATCTATTTATGCAGGAGTATTTGTTAATAACTTATTTTATTTAATAATAATAATAAAGTGTATTTGAAAATCACACTTCATCCCCAAAGGCTCGAAGCACGGTACATAGTATAGTATATTAAAAGAGAAATGAAACAATCTATAATATACCACATTGAAATACAACATGCAAAAAATCAAAAACTATACACGAGAATACCCATTCTAAGTCTTTCACACCTAACAACCATAAACAACACAGGCACATACACATCTACAAGATAATAGCTAGATAGACAACATCATCCCAGCAGATGTTTGCGAAAAAGATATGTCTTCAAATCAGTTTTGAAAGACTCCAGTGTCTGGCTGTTTCTGAGGGTGACAGGAAGGGTTTTCCAAATTTTTGGGCCAGCAAATGCGAAAGTAGGCCCCTCGTAAGTCTCAAGGCGAACACGTGGTATCGAGACTTTGCCACTATCAGATGAGCGGAGTTGTCTAGTGGGTACATTTAGCTCATATAAGAAAAAGAAAATGAAACTAGGGCCACCCTACCCCCCAAACGTAATAATTTTTAAAACCTAAAACCACCCAGTACTTTTTTTTTTAAATAGAAGGGCTTCTGTTTTATTTGAACTTTAAAAAAACAAACAAAAAAACTTTAATTTTTAGTACTAAAATGTATTCTTGAAATTCTCGGCAAAAGAGGAATTGCTTCCCTTTTAAAGCAACGAATGCTTTTAAAATCCAGGTTAAAGTGACTATAACTCTTTACCTAGGCGTTAGGTAGATGGTCGCGAGCTATCCGTCTAATTGCCGTATGCTCTGCCCTTAACGCCCTTTCGATCCACCAAAGCCCAAAATCCTATAGTTCTCACCCGAGCTCCCCTTCCACCATCTTCTCTCGTCGTCACTGAGCGAAGCAGACGTGACTCAACCACGATCAGCTGAGCGAGAGGGCTGACACGTGGTCAAAACAAAATGCTTACAAACGATGGTTTTTGCGATTTGAAAGCCTTTAATAATAGTAATAATAATAATTTTGTTATAAAAAGTTAAGGCAGACTCAAGTCATCGACGTTTTTACTAGTTAATGTTTATTTACTCTACACGAAACTAACAGCCGGATTGCAGGATGGCACACCTTTGAGTCAGAGTCTAGGATTCATAATAAAATACCCGAAGTCTTTATGAATGTCCTATTTTGGTCACCAGAAAAAAATAAATGGTTCCTTATATTGAAAGCGATGAACTAGAAATAGGATATAATAGGATATGACCGTAACTAGAAATAGGATATAATAGGATATGACCGTAACTAGAAATAGGATATAATAGGATATGACCGTAACTAGAAATAGGATATAATAGGATATAACCGTAACTAGAAATAGGATATGATAGGATATGGCCGTAACTAGAAATAGGATATAATAGGATATGACCGTAACTAGAAATAGGATATAATAGGATATGATCGTAACTAGAAATAGGATATAATAGGATATGACCGTAACTAGAAATAGGATATATTATTGTATATGACCGTAACTAGAAATAGGATATAATAGGATATGACCGTAACTAGAAATAGGATATAATAGGATATGGCCGTAACTAGAAATAGGATATTATAGGATATGGCCGTAACTAGAAATAGGATATAATAGGACATGATCGTAACTAGAAATAGGATATAATAGGATATGACCGTAACTAGAAATAGGATATATTATTGTATATGACCGTAACTAGAAATAGGATATAATAGGATATGACCGTAACTAGAAATAGGATATAATAGGATATGGCCGTAACTAGAAATAGGATATTATAGGATATGGCCGTAACTAGAAATAGGATATTATAGGATATGGCCGTAACTAGAAATAGGATATAATAAGATATGACCGTAACTAGAAATAGGATATAATAGGATATGACCGTAACTAGAAATAGGATATAATAGGATATGACCGTAACTAGAAATAGGATGTAATAGGATATGGCCGTAACTAGAAATAGGATATAATAGGATATGACCGTAACTAGAAATAGGATATATTATTGTATATGGCCGTAACTAGAAATAGGATATATTATTGTATATGACCGTAACTAGAAATAGGATATAATAGGATATGACCGTAACTAGAAATAGGATATAATAGGATATGACCTTAACTAGAAATAGGATATAATAGGACATGACCGTTAATCGAAAAATTCCAACCGGCACCTACTCTTTTTTTTTTTTGGTGGACTCTTAGCTCCTGGCCATTCTAAATTAACGTCCACATCTATGTCAACCAAAATATAGCTCCACTTTTTATCTATTCCCGATAATTTCCTCTTTGTTCCGAGGCGCATATCGATTCCGCTCAGTTGGCCATCGAGGGGAGAGGGGCGGCGTCAGGGAGATCAGACACAAATGAAAACTCTGAGCTGTCCGTACATTAGCATGATAAAGTGATTTTGTTTTTATCAGATGGGACGGGGGTAGGGTGGCCGGGGGGGGTGGGGTAAGGGTCTGGGGGAGATGGACTGTATTGAAATGGTAGGGGAGAGATCGTGAGGTGGGGGGGGATTAAAGAAAAGGATAGGGATGCTACGAGAGAAAGGTCAGGACGCAACGAGAGAGAAAGGGTCGTGTGCTTTCGGGGAGATTCAAAAGAAAATACTGGATGTTATAAGAGAAAGTATGGGATGCTACAAGAGGGGGAACAAATAGGATTCTATAATAGTGAAGATTAATTGGTGGCGACGAGAAGGAAAGAGAATTCGGCGCTACGAGAGAAAGGTAGTGTGCTTTGAGAAAAAGGATGGACGATATAAGAAAAAAAATTGGTTGATAGGAGGGATAGGTAAGATGCTCTGGGAGAAAGAATGGGTGCTAGGAGAGAAAGGCTTGATGCTACGAGAGAAAAGTTTGCTAAGAAGTCAGGCGATAACACTGGGAATTTGAGATGGGTCGAGAAGATCGGTTGAGATGGGTCTATGTTGAAAGTGGAAGTCGAGGCTGTGGGGTGAAGATCGGGGATGATACAGATTTAAATATGAGCTTGGGTGAAGGGTTCAACTGAAATGTAAGCCTAGGTGAGCTGAGCAGTAAGAAGGAATGTTTAATCCGATTAACAATGAGGTAGATGGGAAGTTACAGGGCCTGCCATAATAATCCCCCCCCCCCGGGTCAGTTTTAAATCCCCCCCCCACACCCCGGCGGTTTTAAAATTTGGCACTTCTACGTAGAAGGAATGTTTAAACCGATTAACAATGAGGTAGATGGGAAGTTGCAGGGCCTGCCATAATAACCCCCCCCCCCCCCGGGTCAGTTTTAAATCCCCCCCCCACACCCCGGCGGTTTTAAAATTTGGCACTTCTACGTAAGATATTTTACATCCCTCCATCCAAATGGTTCCCAGGGATCCAAATAAGTGCGCAAAAAAGTTCATTTTCATGCAAATATATCTATAAATACATACCATTTGTGGAATGGGCGCGAAAAGTCAGGTATTGCCACGAGCGCAACCTTTGCTTACCACGGCCCCTGAGAGATGAACTCTTTGATCAACACTACTTTCAAAAAAAAAAACATGAGCGAAATGGAAAACAGTCGCTGGTGTTCAGTGTAAAAACGAAGCAAGCATTAAAGAATAATTGAATAAATCGCCAGAATGGGAGAAAGTAGATTTCCAGTTGACCGGCTTGCTGTCGCCTGGTCGTTCTTCCATTCCAACTGAGTTGTCACCAGTGGAGCCAAATAACACGGAATATCAAGGGGTGCAGTGGTTAAACTTCGTTTAATTCCTATATTGTCGATCCTCTGAACTGTTAAGCACTGCCACCAACAGACATAACAAGATTTAACCTCGCTTCTATACTCAAAACTTAGTCCGTTCTTAATTCAGTTTCAGCTTAACCGTGAACCCGACACCTAAACTGCGAACATAATTCACGACTTTGATTTCTAATTGTTTTTATATTTTAAAAAAAAAAGTTTAAAATTTGGTGAATTCGTTTCTGCACGAAGCAAATGTTCAATGACGGACGCAAGCAAAGAAATGTTAAACCAAAAAAACTCCATCCTATAACCGATTTAACTAAGACGCCTCCATTAAGGACCACCCCACCTCCCAACTGACAACAAAAACCAAAAAAGTCTGATTGATGAAGTTTTTATCATATATTTAAATGTTGTTGGAAGTAAATCATTTTACAACAGCCAGGGACAGAAGCAGGGGTTTAAAAAAAAAACAACAAAAAAACAAGATAATTACAATGACGAGAGGATTTATTGTGAAACAGTTTTCACCTTTACAAAAATTAACGGGTGTAACCAAATATGAAAACTAACTTGCTTAAAAAAAATATAATTTGTTACATGTGTCCAGGTTGCCTTCTCCACAAGATCTGCCGCTGAGTGTAACGCACCGAGAACACCAGCGGTCAATGCGGCGTCAAGTTAAACAACAACAACAACAACAAAAAAAAACAACAACATCTCTACACATTTTACATTTCAATGCCTGTAACCTTTACCCCGAGCTTAGAGTCGTGCCGCTCTTGCGAGCAATCTAGTTGCTATTTGTACTTGAAATTGGAGGCTGGAATTGATAAATAGTTTTTCTCCAGCATTTCATTATGCGAGTCTAGTGCGGGAATCTAGTTTCTACGGTCATGAAATCCTTCAAGTATGCTCTATATATGGCTTTATGTTTTATGCGTGCGGGTATGCGTGTGTTTTTTTCTCTAACACTGTGGTGCTAATTGATGGTTTGTGATGCTTTCGTAATCCATCTTTGTGTGTGTGGAGCTGTAATCCATCCGCATCACGCTATAATCGACCTTTACGAAGCTATGATTTATCTTTGTTCGGTTACAATCGAGCTTCCTTAGTTGTACCACGATCCATCTTTGCAGCGTTATGATTAACTTTGTTGTAGAGCTTATATAATCTTTGCAGTACCACGATCGATATTTGAAGTGCTTTGATCCATCGCTTTAGATCTGTGATCCATCTTTGCAGTGTTATGATTAGCTTTTTTTGGTGATGTCATTCATCTTTGTTGTAGTTCTAATACAACCTTTGTAGTACCATGATCAATCTTTGAAGTTCTATGATCCATCTTTTTGGTGCTGTGACCAATCTTTGCAGTGCTACTGTGCACAATACTTAAACCCGCTCGATTACTCTATTGAAATAATATTTTAAAAAAACAACAACTAACACGATTAGTTCAGAACTAAAGAAGCCCCACCTGCCGTGGACACGCTTAGCTATGGCAACGCGATTACAAGTTAGTATTCGATACCGCCAGTTCCTTCTGCTGTTCGGTACAAGTAAGTCAAAAACCCTGCAGTCGCCACTCTTGGCTGTAATCTAGTCCAACATTAGAACATCTTCAGACACAAGTCGGCCAAAGACTCTATAAATAACCTTTTTTTTTCTGTGCTCAAACTTCAGAACAGCTTTCTTCTAGTAGAAAATTGTATAATTAATCATTTGAAAACCTCTGCTTTTATCTTCGTGTCTTTACAAAGCAAATAGAAATCGCGAGACGCCTCAAGTCTACCCAAAACGAGACGCCTCAAGTCTACCCAAAACGAGACGCGTCAAGTCTACTCAAAACGAGACGCCTCAACTCTACCCAAAACGAGACGCGTCAAGTCTACTCAAAACGAGACGCCTCAACTCTACCCAAAACGAGACGCCTCAAGTCTACCCAAAACGAGACGCCTCAAGTATACCCAAAATGAGACGCCTCGAGTCTATCCAAAACGAGACGCCTCAAGTCTACCCAAAATGAGACGCCTCGAATCTACCCAAAACGAGACGCCTCAAGTCTACCTCAAAACGAGACGCCTCGAGTCTACCCAAAACGAGACGCCTCAAGTCTACCCCAAAAAAAGCAAGGTCTCTTACAAGACGCATATCAACTTTAAGTACTAGCAAACTGTTATCCGATGTGTCACGGGTGATGCTGCTGTTTTCTTGCATTCAGCGTTTATCATATTCTACGTAACATGATCAGTAAATGGAAGGTCTTTCACTAACATTATTGGTTCAGTTACGCACCGTCCAATTGGAAAAAAAGTGGACATAAAAAAGGGGATAAATAAAAATAAAGAGAATGTGTAAGTTCAAGTTTTTATTTGGTTAGTTCTAGAACTTTTGCTGGATACATTTTTTTCGAAATAGTTTTTTATTAAATTCCGACATAAACAACTGATGGCTGTGTTTTCACATAGAATCAGACTCGATATCACTTGTTATTTTCATCATCATCAGTGGCGCTAAAGTCCATGTAGGGTCCTGGCCTGCTCCACCACACCCTTCCATTCGGATCGATCCATGGCTTTCTGCCTCCATGCGCGAACCCCCCCAACTGGCGTAAATCCTTCTCTACATTGTCGATCCATCTCAGTCTTGGTCGAACGGTGACCGGTCTCCCCCTAGGCTTCTGGCTGTATATCAATTTTGCTGCTCTGCAATCCGGCATCCTTTCAATGTGTCCTGTCCAGCGATTGCTGCCCCCTTTTTTTTCCATTATTGCGACTTTGTGTGGGTCTTTGTACAATGTTATTATTTTATCTAAAAATATATATATTATTTTTTTTTTGAAATTTCCGTTTTGTTAGGAATTAGGTTATTTAAACTAAGTTTCGTTTATAAAATTATTCCTTTATATATTTTAAAACAAATATTGTCCCAATAGGCATGGAGTTTTCGTGTTAGTTGCAATCGATTTCTTTAAAGTAAACACGCATGCCAAATTTTTTTTTTAATACATTCATTCGATACATTTCTCTTGTCAAGTGACGCTGTTGGTCAACAAGCAAAATGAAGGAAAAAAAAAAAACACGAATCGTCTTTTTAAACATAGACACTGCCCGTGTCAACATAGACTATGTCCTTGTCAACACAGACTCCTGAGTTCAGTCAACAGACGGGTACGTTCCAGTATCAAAAGGGCTGAAGCTGATCTGTTGATTTAGGCAAGTGGTTTTCTGTGGAGGGCTCAATCATTTCAACACAAAAACGTGAGGAAGGGGGGGGGGGAAGAGGGAAAGTGATGGTTTGTTTTCTTGTGGCCTTAAGAGTGGGGGGGGGGGGTTAAGGAAAGGAGAGGGGAAACTCATGTACAAAGTCCTGTACGGTACCCAGTGTGTGGACGTATGCTTGCTATATAACGATAACATATGGCTTTAGAGCAACCTTTTCTGTACACTGCAGTCGTCACTGCCACTCTGTAAGGAATTGTTTGCCTCAAATCTTCAACTTTGCTTCAAATTTTTGTCACTATTTTGTAAAACTAAATAATGCGTTCAAAAGAAAATTTGACGAAAATTTTATAGTGTGAGCTGAGCTTAACTCAAGATTTATTAAAAAAAAAAAAAAAAAAAAATATTTTCTTGATTGATGTGCAAAGAAAACTGAAAAATTTAAAAANCAGTTCAATGATTCCTCTGTTCTTGTAACCACTGTCCTGAAACCCATGGAATGTGGACTGTCATCACATACTCCCGTTGGTGGGGGTGATGGGTGGGGGGGGGTTGGGGTTCAAACGCCCGCGTGCTGGGAATCTCTGCTTTTAAGTTATGTCAACTACCCTTGGCTAAACCAACGGTCACAATGTGAGAGCGCTTGCTTTGGATACCACAGTACCCACAAATTGATGACGTCGTCAATTGTGAAATACTTCTTCATAAGAATCATTTTAGTATAAATGTATATTATTGTATATGCCTATAACGCTTCATTTCTTTACATGCCCTGGGGAGGAAAAGGTGGGGGGGGGGAATAATAAGGCCAAATCTGGACCAATCTCTGATCATCATGTCATGACAACAGCTCTTATCAAACGCCATACGATAATTAATCTCACGATCAACTCCTCAACTAGCTCCACCCAAAAAAAACAACAAAAAACTGACCACCCTCTGTGGCCGAATATTGTTCTTGGGAACAACTCTCTGCATTTCATCAAAATTATGCCTCCTCTTTAAAAAAAATAGTTTTTTTTTTACACATATCTAACGGTGAGAGCATCTCTTAATTCCTCATCTTAAATGCTCTTCAGTTTCCATGAACTATGTGTTTTTTTATGTATGCCTACTCTCGAACTATTCGGGCAATCTTCAAGAGCTGTCACACTTTCTGAGGTAATCTCTCAGCACCCCACAATGTCCTTTTTTTAAAAAAAATAATAAATCCCTTTTCCTCTCAGCGTCGATGAGTTCTATTTGCCCGTATTTCATCGAAGAGGAATATCCCCAAAATATCGGTCTCTTGGCAGCAATTTTTGGATTTTATTTTACGGGGGAGAAAATGTTACCCAACTTTTGCAAGGATAAAAAAAAAATGAATATCTATTATTATTATTATTTTTCAAAAGGTGCGTGCACTTTCTTTCCTTCTCTAAATATTTTTTTTCCTCTTCAAATACTAGTACAACAAGAAGAATGAATGGACGCTTTGCCCAGTGCATCATGTTTCCAAGTTCTTTTTTTTTTTTACATGTTTAATAGAAAGTCGAATATATAGACTCAACATGCACTATGGGAAACATTGGGAGTACTTTCTTTTGGTATTACGACGCCAACGATAGTTTACTTATACCCTATAAAGGGTGGTAGGGGGGGGGGAGTTGTGTGTTGTGGGGTGTAGATGTAAGATATTTTGAAGAGGAACTTGCATGAAGAATGAACTCGATGTACACAAGATTGACGACTGTCTTGGAATCTGAACATATTGCTTTAAGACATTGCAAAGAAAAACAACATCAAACTCTCAAATGCATCAAGCCGACAGTTTTTGTTGTTGTGTATTCTCTCTTTCCCCTCACTGACAGTTTTTGTTGTTGTGTATTCTCTCTTTCCCCTCACTGACAGTTTTTGTTGTTGTGTATTCTCTCTTTCCCCTCACTGACAGTTTTTGTTGTTGTGTATTCTCTCTTTCCCCTCACTTTCTGTGTATCTTCATCTTTCTCCGTGCCCTCTCTCTCTCTCTTTATTTCCACTTCTCCTGGACTGTTTACCACCCCTCTCCATTTTTTCTTTCTTTAACTCTCTCTCTTTCTTTTCTCTCTGTCTCTGTCTTTCTCTCCTCTCTCTCTCTCTCTCTCTCTACTCCATGTATCTCTATCTGCCTCCCTCTCTCTTTACTGCTTCAACACTCTCTCTCTTTTTCTCTCCCTCTTTCTCGTTTGCAGACATCACTTAAATGCCCAACCAATAGCAAGTAATTATAAACCTTATATGTCATCAAATTGTCACACATATTACTATAATTAACATATCCCCCACCCCTCTTTTTTTATTTTCTTCCTCCATTCCACCAATGGTTTCTTGTTTACTCCGCTAATAAGTTAAACAAAAAAAATCATTTCTCCCGGTGTTATTTTTCGGATCCAATTTAAAACAAATCATCAACTTTGTGTGTTTCTTTTCCTAAGATTTGTTTAAAAGCAGACTTGTCTTTCTTCTACAGAGCAGAGGGTTTCTCCACTCTTGCCTTTTTTTTTTTTAAACCAATTTTAAACCCTTAAACCAATTTCTACAAATCTTTGACACACCATATGAAAGTACTAAGAAAATTTACTGGCCTTTTTTTCAAACAAGAAGACCGGTGCTCATGAGAATTATAATTAGATTAGATTAAATGTTATACTATTTCGTGCGTTCTTACCTCAGATCTGCCTTCTAATTAAAAAAAAATATATATTTTTTTTTTTAAATTTAATATTTAACCCTAATAATAATAAACGAAAATTAAATTCACATTCTTTTAATTTTGTTATTTCAACATCTTGATGTCATGCCTTATGAAATTTCTGAAGCTCATTGTTTGTGGCATTACTGAAAAAGTTGGACAAGAAAGGGACAACCAATAAACAAAATAATTCTAACCTAAGAACCAGACACCCTGTGGGCCACCGCCACTGGGGGCAAAATGAATTAAAACAAGTGTATGCTAAAAACAAGTGTATGCTAAAAACAAGTGTAAGCTAAAAACAAGTGTAAGCTAAAAACAAGTGTATGCTAAAAACAAGTGTATGCTAAAAACAAGTGTATGCTAAAAACAAGTGTATGCTAAAAACAAGTGTATGCTAAAAACAAGTGTATGCTAAAAACAAGTGTATGCTAAAAACAAGTGTAAGCTAAAAACAAGTGTAAGCTAAAAACAAGTGTAAGCTAAAAACAAGTGTAAGCTAAAAACAAGTGTAAGCTAAAAACAAGTGTATGCTAAAAACAAGTGTATGCTAAAAACAAGTGTATGCTAAAAACAAGTGTATGCTAAAAACAAGTGTATGCTAAAAACAAGTGTATGCTAAAAACAAGTGTATGCTAAAAACAAGTGTATGCTAAAAACAAGTGTATGCTAAAAACAAGTGTATGCTAAAAACAGGTGTAAGCTAAAAAGAGGTGTATGCTAAAAACAAGTGTATGCTAAAAACAAGTGTATGCTAAAAACAAGTGTATGCTAAAAACAAGTGTAAGCTAAAAACAAGTGTAAGCTAAAAACAAGTGTAAGCTAAAAACAAGTGTAAGCTAAAAACAAGTGTAAGCTAAAAACAAGTGTATGCTAAAAACAAGTGTACGCTAAAAACAAGTGTACGCTAAAAACAAGTGTAAGCTAAAAACAAGTGTAAGCTAAAAAAAAGTGTAAGCTAAAAAAAAGTGTAAGCTTAAAAAAAGTGTATGCTAAAAATAAGTGTAAGCTAAAAATAAGTGTAAGCTAAAAACAAGTGTAAGCTAAAAACAAGTGTAAGCTAAAAACAAGTGTAAGCTAAAAACAAGTGTAAGCTAAAAACAAGTGTAAGCTAAAAACAAGTGTAAGCTAAAAACAAGTGTAAGCTAAAAACAAGTGTATGCTAAAAACAAGTGTATGCTAAAAA
>CAXITT010000402.1:109311-123380 GCA_964033795.1 Lymnaea stagnalis | reverse complement strand
TAGAGTTAAGAAGCTTTTAATAAAAACATAAATGTTTTGTTTTTTATTCTGCCGACAGTAGTCTCTACTAATACTAGTGACTAGCGATAATGATAATTAAATTTAAACACATTTCTATTATGTAATATTAGAAAATGTAGAAGATTATTCTTGGCTATAACATATTTAAAAGAAATATATTTAGTTAATAACTCAGATGTCCTTAACTTTAATTTTATTTTAAGTACGCAAGTTCTTATCGGCCGGAGTTTTCCGCTATTTTTAGAAAATATTTATTTCGCATAGCCACGCTTTTTATTTATTATAAAATTATTGAAACTCAATAAAATTCAAATAGAATATATCAATATAAGTATAAATGAATATTATATAATTCAGCCGATTAAAATTATAAAAATATCACTTTATTGTTTTATTATTAATTTTATAGTCGGGAAATGACAATTAAAACTAAACTTACTTGTTTACGATAGCATTAGTCGGTAGTTTTATATGCAAATCGGGATAAATTTCATGAAAAGAGTCTCCATTTGGATACATTACATTAGAAAAACAAATAATTCCGTGATAAATCGGGAAATTAAATTCATTTGACCATATTAATACCAGTAATTATTTTTTTTTGTGACACTAACATTATTTTGATTTTTGGAAATCGGCGAAGCTTTCAATGGATGCCCCGCGCTGACTAAGTTTCCAAAAATATTTTTTTTAAATAGTAATTTCAAATTTTGTAATAATTTTAATATTTTTACAAATACTTAAACCAATGACACAAATTATTAAAATATAATATATAATTTTTTAAATTAAAAATTAAAAAATAAATAACCCACCCACAAAATCTATGGTACATATAAGTACCATTTCTCTATAGTCGGACTGCAGAGAGTTATAGTGCTTTTCAATAAAACTATTCAACCAATCGTTCAAAACGAAAAAAAAAAACGGGGGGGGGGGGGGGGGGGGGGTCAAAAAAAAAAAAAAAAANGGGGGGGGGGGTGGGGGGAGTTTCAAAAAATAATATAGTTCTGTTATCTTTTCCTTAATTTTCCCTGAATTGAATTTTACCAATTTGTTGTATTGTCCCTGCCAGGTTTTCCCGTTTACCGGTAGCTTCGCTTACCCCGGGGGAAAAAAAACGACAACCACATGATAAATACAACTCTCATCTCGGGATCACCGGTGTCCCGGGAAAGCCCGAGATCAAATTAATTCAATTAAACATATGTAATAAACTGAATTAAACTATAGGTGCAGACTTTTTGTCTTCATGATTGCAATTATTTATTTTTTTATTTGATGATTTTTGACTTTATGGGATTCGAACTCTTGCCGTGTAGCATATTACCGTCCAATTGGTCAGCGTTTCAAATCAGAATATAACGCACCGTGTTTAGTGTTTATTTCAGACGATCCCCCCCCCCCCCCCTGAGAAATGCCTGAAAGCAACCCGGATCCTGTTTCCCCACCCTGAACCCAAAAAGCTGACACGCCGCCATTGTTGTGTTCGTCCCCTGACCATAGTCAATAAGAGTCGGCCATGATAAGCCCCCCCCCCCCAAAAGATTACTACGCAGCGATGGCGGACACGCGAATGAAACATTTGTTCTTTTTTAATCTCCATTACATCTGTCTTTCTCTCATTCTCTTCCACGTTCAACCATCCTCACGTCTCCATTTCTCTCCTTCCCATCCTCTTTCTCCCATCTCCCTGTCTCGTTCCCATCTACCTCTACTGTCTGTCTCTGATCCTGCCTCTACTGTCTGTCTCTGATCTTGCCTCTACTGTCTGTCTCTGATCCTGCCTCTACTGTCTGTTTCTGATCCTAACTCTACTGTCTGTCTCTGATTCTACCTCTACTGTCTGTCTCTGATCCTACCTCTAATGTCTGTTTCTGATCCTACTTCTACTGTCTGTCTCTGATCTTACCTCTACTGTCTGTATCGAATTATACCTCTACTATCTGTCTCTGATCCTATCTCTACTATATGTCTCTGATCCTATCTCTACTGTCTGTTTCTGATCCTACGTCTACAGTCTGTCTCAGATCCTATCTCTACTGTCCGTCTCTGATCCTACCTCTACTGTCTGTTTCTGATCCTAGCTCTACTGTTTTGTGTCTGATCCTACCTCTACTGTCTGTCTCTGATCCTGCCTCTACTGTCTGTCTCTGATCCTGCATCTACTGTCTGTCTCTGATCCTACCTCTACTGTCTGTCTCTGATCCTACCTCTACTAGAATATGTGGTGAAACGAGGTACAAAGCCTTCTTTTGAGTCGTGTAAAAAAAATGTGATAGTTTGTGTTTAGTTAAGCTCTGTACACCACCACCCCCCCCCCCCAAAAAAAAACAAAAAAAAACCACAAAAAAAAAACCACACACTATCTGAGTGTAGTTATTAAATAGAATGACAAATAGACTGTACAAAGCCTTTTTTTGAGTCGTGTAAAAAAAAGGTGATAGTTTGTGTTTAGTTAAGCTCTATACCCCCCCCCCCCCCCCCCCCAAAAAAAAACAAAAAAAAACCACAAAAAAAAAAACCACACACTATCTGAGTGTAGTTATTAAATAGAATGACAAATAGACTGTAGTTTGGATACTCGAAGCTGTAATCTACACTAGTTTTTCTGTACCTTATGACCCGAGTTGAGAATCACTGGTCTTGACGGTAGATACTTCAAAGCTGTAGTATACACCAGCTTTTCCCAACCATATGAACCACGATGAGAATCACTGGTCTAGACTGTAGGCCCTCAAAGCTGTAGTCTACACCAGCTTTTCTGAACCATATGACCCACGTTGAGAATCACTGGGAGACTTTTTCTCTGATTCCTACCTATTACATTTTCTCATTCTACGACAGAGTTAAGGATTATGAAAGTCGAGTCAGTTCTTTTAGATATACGTCTCAAAGCCTTTAATCCCTGCTATTTTTTTTACCCCCACCCCATTTTTTTGGGGTTATTTTCTTGTTGTTCTAATCGATGGTCCACCAGGGCATCGGGACACTTGGAAAAAATCTCTATAGGCCCGTGATATTTGGGGCGCGAGGGCCACTCTGTCGATGATGATTGGGCCGCTTGGACCGCTTGGACCGATTTTGACAGTTAAAATTGTTATGGCGCCCCATTTACTTTCATTCATCTTTTCTGGTGAATGAACTTAAGCTGACCCCCCAGTTCGTCTGCGTCATTAGTAGGACGTGGCTTACTCACACACTTTTTTACTCAGACACGCAGCGCCGCCATTCGCACCCGGGTACCATTAGACTCAAGCTACTCGGATGTCATTTGCGGTAGTTTATTTTAGTTAAACTGAAAAACTAAGTTTAAAAACATATAGTCCATTTAATTATCTTTCATTTGATAACTCATTTTGTCTTACAAACCCAACAATAATATTTTAAATAGTTTTTTAATCCCAACCTCTCAATTCTGGTACCCGGGTACGAATAGTCGCAGCCAATATTTATACTAGTTCATTATACAATTACAATCATTTGGGTCGTGTCTGGTGAGATTTTTAAGATTAAAATTATATGTTCATTTTAAAATTTGTCTTATGACTGTCCTGTTGTAAGGCAATCTGTTACCTTGGCTTGTCTTATGACGGTCTCGTTGTGAGGTAATCTGTTACCTTGGCTTGTCTTATGACTGCCTCATTGTTAGGTAATCTGCCACCTTGTCTGAAAACCGCAGCCCCCGCCCTTCTTTCCCGCCCCAAGGGAAAGTTAGAAAAGAAACGTCGAATAGAGGCGCTTTTTTTAATTTTGCCCCCGGCCGCTTTGGCACTCCAGTCCACCACTGGTGGCCTCCCAGTCCACCACTGGTGGCCTCCCTTCCAGTCCACCACATGTGACCTCCTCTCCAGTCCACCACTGGTGACCTCCCCTCCAGTCCACCACTGGTGGCCTCCCCTCCAGTCCACCACTGGTGGCCTCCCTTCCAGTCCCCCACTAGTAGCCTCCCCTCCAGTCCACCACTGGTGGCCTCCCCTCCAGTCCACCACTCCGGTCCACCATTGCTGGCCCCCGTTTGCGCTTTTATACATTTAACTCTTTATTGATATACTACCATCTCACGGCGGGGAATTTTTGTATTAGAACCCCTGCAATCATTCAACCGACCTAATGCGCGTGTTGAAAGATGAAAAATGCGTTTTTCCATGTGAATAAAATTCGATGAACTCACTATTCAACCCATCAAACATTTCTTTTTTTTAACTCAATAATAACAATACATTTTTTTTATTCGTTCCACTAAGTCTGGTTTTATTAGTATTGTCACGCTGTTGTCACAAAGCCGTTACATAAATTATTTATAATCCAAAGGGTCTTACCACTGGGCTTATGGATCTGTCCGAACATCAATCGCGAGATGGACTTTGTTGTGTTGTTTGTAGGCACACTCGCCGAGTCGATGGGATTCAGACTTGTTAAATGTGTCTTCCCAGATTTCTTACTTCAGCGGTTCTAGGAATTTTTTTTAGGTGTGTCTTCGCGTATTTCTTACTAAGTGGTTCTTGGGCTTGTTTGATGTGTCTTCACAGATTTCTTACTTCAGCGGTTCTACGAATTTTTTTTAGGTGTGTCCTCGCGTATTTCTTACTAAGTGGTTCTTGGACTTGTTTGATGTGTCTTCACAGATTTCTTACTTCAGCGGTTCTAGGAATTATTTTTAGATGTTTCTTCGCGGATTTCTTACTTCAGCGGTTCTAGGAATTTTTTTAGATGTGTCTTCGCGGATTTCTTGCTTCAGTGGTTCTAGGAATTTTTTTTAGATGTGTCTTTGCGGATTTTTTGCTTCAGTGGTTCTAGGAATTTTTTTTAGATGTGTATTCGCGGATTTCTTGCTTCAGTGGTTCTAGGAATTGTTTGATGTTCCTTCTCAGATGTCTTCCCTCATGGGTTCGCAAGCTATTTAGTGTATAGTTCTCTATTGTTCTTTTTTTTTTCGTGAGTCATGTGCGTGAAACTTGAGGACCGAAACGAATGAAACCGTAATGGTGGGTGTTTGCAAATGTGGGTGGTCCTATTTTGAGATTCAAGTACCGATCACACGATCATGCAAAAGATGGACACATACTAATGTAAATATAATAGAGGCTGAATTTTCGGCCTAATACCATGAGGGTCGCAAAAAATCCTGGTCCTCCCCGGGCGGGGGCTGACGCTAACAACGCCACTGTGGGCAACCACAACGATATCACGGCTAAACCATTAACGGGGGAGCCGATGGGTAGTATCTGCACTCGTAGTCGTGTGAACACATTGCAGTGTAAATCTAACTAACGTTTGTTCCAGATCATGTGTTACATAGACCAGAAACGAAAAAGATTAAAGTTTCTTGCCCACACCCAACCCTCCCAAGCACCGCCACAGGGGGTCACTTAAATTAAGAAGAAAATTAGACGAAGGAACACATGGACGACTTCAGACTTTGAGAACCACCTCTGACTCGCTGCTCTGTTTATCCTTTTCAATCACTACGTCATGATGTAGCCACCTGACGCTAAGTCACGCCCCAGAAATGTGGGCCATCGCTCAACCCCACCTCCAACACACTCTCAAAAAGAAAATGAAACGAAGAAAAAAGTACCCCACAGAAACAACCAGGGCTCCCTTCACTATCAATCATAATGCCTCAAAGTAACAATAAGGGTTCTCATTACTATGAACCATAATGCATCAATGAAAAAAACAAGTGTTCCACTTCACTTTCAGTCAAAATACCCCAAAGAAACAAGTGTTCCACTTCACTTTCAGTCAAAATACCCCAAAGAAACAAGTGTTCCACTTCACTTTCATTCAAAATACCCCAAAGAAACAATTGTTCCACTTCACTTTCAGTCAAAATAGCTTAAAAAAGAGCAAGGGTTCCATTTCAATGTCACTCAAAATACCCAAAAAGAAAAAACGAGGGTTTCCCCTTCACTATCTGTCTCGAGCCTTCACTCCTGTCTCACCATTCATCTGCGACAACTGCTGTTTTCATCGACCTATTTACAGCAGTCGTCTGATAAGCTGCTGATCCATTACGGAATGACGTATCACGTCTCTCACACGGGCCCGTTGTTAGATTAGCTTGCGTGATTCGGAAGATAGGTGTACGATACACAAACATACAAACCTTTACTAAAACACAAACAAACCCTTACTAAAACATATACAAGCCCTTACTAAACCACATACAAACCCTTACTAAAACACAAACAAACCCTTACTAAAACATATACAAGCCCTTACTAAACCACATACAAACCCTTACTAAACCACATACAAACCCTTACTAAAACATATAGAAACCCTTACTAAACCACATACAAACCCTTACTAAAACACACACAAACCCTTAATAGACCACATACAAACCCTTACTAAACCACATACAAACCCTTACTGAAACACATACAAACCCTTACTAAACCACATACAAACCCTTACTAAACTACATACAAACCCTTACTAAACCACATACAAACCCTTACTAAAACATATACAAACCCTTACTAAACCACATACAAACCCTTACTAAACCACATACAAACCCTTACTAAACATATAGAAACCCTTACTAAACCACATACAAACCCTTACTAAAACACACACAAACCCTTACTAAACCACATACAAACCCTTACTAAACCACAAACAAACCCTTACTAAACCACATACAAACCCTTACTAAACCACATAAAAACCCTTACTAAACCACATACAAACCCTTACTAAAACACACACAAACCCTTAATAGACCACATACAAACCCTTACTAAACCACACACAAACCCTTACTAAAACACACACAAACCCTTACTAGACCACATACAAACCCTTACTAAACCACACACAAACCCTTACTAAACCACATACAAACCCTTACTAAAACACACACAAACCCTTACTAAACCACATACAAACACTAAAAAAAGTGTGGGCGTGGTACAGTGGGATCAAGATAATACAATTCTATTTGTAAAATGTTATTAAAAAACGTTACTTTTTATTTATTTCATGGTGTTATAATTTTTCATGTGGACTTCCACTACTCAAAGTATTTAAGGTTTAAGACATTGGGTGGTAGGGATGTGTTTATGGACCTAAAGGGGGCGGTGGCAAAAAAACAACAACTCACTGGTGTAGAGTTTGTAGTTCAGCCACTGACATGATTATAAGTAAATATTTAAGAAATGAAAGGAAAAAAAAAACGCACTTGTTGGAGTGCGCATTTGGACTATGAAGACTCCTTGGGGTTGTATGGGCTTTGCTCGATATCACGTTATGAAATTGAAAATTAACAGATAGAGGATACGCTAACGTAATGTCAACCCAGGGAGGCGTGGCTAGGTTAAGTGCAGCCCAGGGTGGTTCGAGGTTTTTTGCTGCCCACTTCCGCGACGAAAGCCTCTGCAGTCGCCCGAAAAATGGCGGGCATTGATATAAAGTTAAAAGTTCCGCCAGGGACGGACCGCCCCCCCCCCACTCAGCCCCCCCCCCACCGTTCCTACGCCGCTGTATCCAAACCCTTCAACCAACACGATGGCGTTCAGCTTTCTGCAGTCCCCCGAAAAATGGCGGGCATTGATAAAAAGTTAAAAGTTCCCCCAGGGACGGCCCTCCCCCCCCCCCACTCAGCCCCCCCCCCACCGTTCCTACGCCGCTGTATCCAAACCCTTCAACCAACACGATGGCGTTCAGCTGATTCTTACGAACAATTACATATCCAGTTTCTTATTTCAGATACGTTATGTTTTATAAACCAAAAGAGAGGGTTAATTCTGATGACATGACTTCAGCGTCTTGTTATGACTTTCCGAGTCTTGTGATAGAATCTTCGTCTGCCAATGATTTTCGAGTCGTGTCATTGCTGTGATTTCTGAGGCCTGTTGTAATTTCTGAGTCTTGTGTCATGATCTCAGTGCCTCGTTAAGGTTTCCGAGTCGTGTTATAATGTCCGAGTCTTGTTATAATTTCTGAGTCTTTTTATGATTTCTAAGACCTGTTAAAATTTCCGAGTCTTGATTATAATGTCTGATTCTTGTGATCGTTTCAGAGTCCTTTTATGATTTCAGTGTCTCGTGAAGATATTTTTAGTATTGTTATGTTAGTTGGGTGCTGGGTGGCCGAGCGGTCTGAACTGTCTCAAACCAAATGGCTGGTGGTCCGGAGCTCAATCCCCACCAAAGTCAACATCTCAAGCACTCCGGGTGGATGGGACTCGCTAGCCTTGGACGGCAACCCATCTAAGAGAAGGCAAACTCCGAATTTAAACCAGGAGCCAGAATGATCAACAAATTGATCGTGGGCGCCTTAAATCATATCCAAGCGTTGCTGGGATGTCGGAGACCTAAACCATTTGGTCAGAGATTAACTCAAAACTTTGTAGCCGATAAATCCCTTTATTCAATACCGTTATTAATATTATTATTATTTTAATATAACGATTGTTTTTGTGTTTTTTTAAAAAAATCTCGTTCACAATCGAATATCAAAACTCTTATCATTCTTCAATGGGAACAAGATATATTTATAGGACGACTTCTAGCGTTGTAGACTTCGTATTACAACAAGGTAATGTGTCTATCCATATACAGTACAAAGTACATCCAAGAAATTAAAAACAACCCAACCACACAGAAGTAATTGATGTAAAATGTATTGATGATTTTTCAATTGGAACAGAATTAAACACGTACCTAAATAGAGTATTGACTTATGTAAGAGTTAAACAACCCCTGGAAAAAAAGAACAAGTTTTTCATGTAAATCCTTTGTTAAATGTCGTAGCGAGCAGTGGGGAGTGGGACTGAAATTTAGTAAGAATGCGTTGTCATCGGCAACGATGTCTATGTGCCAAGTTTCAGTTCGATTGATTGACGGGAAGTGGGTCAATTGGCCAGCCAGAAACACACGAACAAAATCGAAGTTAATATAAAGGATTAAATATGTTTTAAAAAAAAAAAAAGCACTAGCAGCTGATTTTTATTTTAAAATACGTTTCCAAACTCTCCAACCCTTGCACTCCTAATCATCTCCATTGATGATCCATAAAATCTGCCTCAAAGATTAAATAATCAACTAGTGGCGTATAGTCTAGTAAGTTTAGACATTTTGCTCTCTCTCTCCCTCACTTGACCAGAACGCTCTGTTCCATGTGTCGTTTACTTTTTTTAAAGGGAATGCCCGTGTTCTTGACTAGAATAGAAACAATGAGCCCCCCCCCCCCCCACCACAGCAGGGATGGACAAAGTATCAGGTAAACTTTAATGTTTTTATGATTTACAATTTTGGGGGTAAGGGGCGCCAGATGTTAAGTCACATAAGCTAGGGACGTCACCGCCAACAAGGGTCACCATGTTAAATTAAAATGCAATGTAAACAGCCCCCCCCCCCCAAGCTAAGTGTCCAGTCAATGTTAAATTGTTTAGTTTAGTCAGGGCCGGATTAAGCCATCTTGGTGCCCTAGGCGCAAACCCACATGGGTGCCCTAGGCACAAACCCACATGGGTGCCCCCTACTGCTGCCCCGGGCCCCCGATCCTCCACTGACTACTGGTATGTTCCATATTATGCAAAAAAAACTAACAAAGACAAACAGTTGTGACATGTAAACACATACGTTTGTGGTACTATCACTCATATAAAACCTACAATAAACTGTTTAGTATCGATGCTGTGTGTTCTGTGAGGATTTATAAGGCGTGTCCAGCGCGTACGACTGGTTGGGAATGCCAGACATGGTCGAGTGGATGAATTCGCTGCCCTTCGGCACGCACATGGTCCCCACGCTCATCAGCACCAACCCCCCACAGGCCACCGCGGTCAGGTAGAAAGCCCACCCATGTTCGCCGCTGGCTACCCCAACGTCGAAATCGTCATTTTTGGTCCACACCCCGTAGGAGATGACAGCGCCGACACCGGCTAGTCCGGCCAGCAGGGACAGGACGCCCACGGGGATGACGGAAGGGCTCCTCGAGTTACAGGCGCTGATGACGCTGCCGACGCTGATCAAGATGAAGAGAGTCGACACGGCCGCCAGGATGCGAGCCGCACAGAATCCGGTTTCTGTTGTGGTCCAAGAGACGACTTCGCATTTGTAGTCTGTCGTCAAGGAACTTTGGCCGCAGCCGAAGATCAGACCGCGCTCGACAGACAGGCTCGCAATCTAGGTGAAGATATTAAGATTTGGTGAGGAAAAAAAGCGCATGCTGATTACAAGCCCTTTTGACTGAGATGAAGGAGAAGTTACCAAAGACCATCAAATTAAAAAAAAAAAAGCTGACTTAATGGCCTACATACTTGAGTGTTGGCGTCGATTAGGACTCCCTTTTAAGATATCCTTGATGCAATCTCCCCCTCCCCCACTCCGATCACATTATCTTCCGCCCTTACTAGAGTCCCCCCCCCACCCCCTTTTCCCCTCACATTCGCGCACACTTCCCAGGTGCGTTCATACTTTCAGCCACCCCTCTCCCATGCAATCCCCAACCCTTCAGTTTTTATCAAATTACATGAATCTAAAGATGAGATTTAAGCCTCGAGAGGTTTGCTGTTTAGGAACCTGGTAAGTATTCGATTCAGAAAAGGAACTACTTTAGGATCCTGACCTGGCTCAACGGACCAGAAATAAGTTGCAACACATCCTGCCTCTTCCTCACGTACTTTGTTGCGGCCACCTGAATGAATGCATTGGTCATACCCTCATTATACCCTATAGGTGATATACTCTAATCATATCCCATTCATGGTGTACCCTCATCATACCCAATAAATGGAAGACCCTTCCCACACCCCACAGACCGTATACCCTCATCATACCCCGTAGATGGAAGACCCTCACCACACCCCACAGACCGTATACCCTCATCATACCCCATAGATGGAAGACCCTCACCACACCCCACAGACCGTATACCCTCATCATACCCCATAGATGGAAGACCCTCACCACACCCCACAGACCGTATACCCTCATCATACCCCGTAGATGGCATACCCTCATCTGAACCCCGTATTCATCAAGCTTACAGGTATGTGCATGTCTATGACGCTCCAAAATGGTGCAATGAATCCGGCTAATGCCACAAGGTAGCCGATGGTCAGGACGCCGAGGCACGCCCTCTGGGCACCGGACAAAGACATGGCGGAAGTTGTCATGAACGACGCGGCTCTACCTGGAGAAAAGAGGGGCGGGTCGGAAGGAAAATAATAAGAGGGGGAAAAAGTTTAATTTAAAAAACATTTTTTTTAAACTGCTTCTATTTAGAAGTAGAAAAGTCTTGGCTGGTGGTTATGTATGGTGAACATACATTTCTTTTTAGTTTTCTTCTTATACACAGCTGTTATTTACTAAATAAATGTATGCTACTTTTTATGTCAGGATTATGTTTGATAATATTTTTATATACAATATAATACAGCTCTAGGCTGGGGTAGCGCGCTATGTAAGACTACTACTACTACTACTAACTATATATAATTAATATCTATATATCTCTGGTTTACGCTTGGTAAATGTTTCCTATTTCTCAGACTCTAGATGAGACTTCTATGAGCTTCATACACCCTGTATCATTTTTATAAGACTGTTCAATTTCATATTCATTAGTTTCACAATTTTGTTGTCACAATAATGTAACCCCTGTGTGCAACAAGCATGTAAATCCAAATTTAAAATTTGAATTTGGAGTATTGGTGGCTCTCAAGTGTCCAAGCTCTCTATACCATACGCCGGCCTTTAAACATATACTCTATACTAATTATTATTATTGTTCGTCCGTCGAGGATCGACGAGGACCATCTGGTGACTGATGACTTGCGCGGATGACTTTGTTTAAAGTGAAGAAGAGTTGCGCGGCGTCTACCTCACTCTCTCGTCCGAGCCCACCAATATCCAGTGGCAAGACTCTACGTCAAGACGACCAGGGATGGGTTCGGTTGCAGGAATTATCATTGTTTGCGCCTTACGGGACTCCGACTCCGGTTTTGAATTCAGAGTTTCCTACTCTTAGATGAGTTGCCGACCAAGGTTAACGAGTCTCATCCACCCGGGGTGATGTTTTTGCTTGACTGGTCTTTGGCTGGACTTGAACACCACCAACTTGAGGTTTGCTCAGTTTAGACCATTTGGCCACCCAGTCACCATCTATACTAATACGCCTGCAGACAGTCCTACACCCTACATTCTGGCCTTAAACACTAGGTTTACAGGCATTCCTACGGACAGACCTACATCATACCCGTGACTCTTTATTCATTAATATAATAGCCACCCCTCCCCCCCCGGCCCCTTACACACAAAAATATTTCAACCTTCTTTTTTTTTATTTTTTTTTACCCGAGTTCAATATAAGAGCTATAAAATTCATGATTTATAATCATCCCTTTAAAAAAAAAAAATAATAATTATGTACGTGGTAACGTGGGATCAAACTAATAAAATTCTATTTGTGAAATGTTTTTTAAAAAAACCCTTTAATTTTACAATTATTTTAAGGGGTTTAAGACATGGGGTTGTGGGTGGGGGATGTGTTTATCGACCTGAAGGGGGCGGCGAATGAAAAAAAACCAACCCAACCCCCACCGGGGTAGAGTTTGTAGTTTAGCCACTGACATGATGATAAGTAAATATTTAAGAAATGAAAGAGAAAAAAACTCAACCGCACTTGTTTGAGTGCACATTTGGGCCATGAAGACTCCTTGGGGTTGTATGGGCTTTGCTCGATATCACGTTATGGACTTGAAAATTATCAAACATATTTTCAAGGTGCTCACAATTTTGATCAAACTTGCGGCGATAGCAGGCCGATCTGGCACTGTCTAGTTATCGTATTCATCAACCTTAAATTAAGTGCACAGCCAAAATCGAAGACGGCGTTAGGTTTTGAAATTTAGGATTTAGTGACTCTTGTTCCCAATTAATCTCTTTTTTTTGTACATTCCCTCGCTTTTCTCACAGACATTCGAATTATTACAGAAGATGCAACATTTGCTTTATCCGCCAACATTGACCAAAATTTAAAATTTAACAAACAACAGCAATCGAACTTGAATTCTTACATAATCTTACGCTTATACGTTACGCGAGTTGACTGTCTCTTGTGACGAATGTTGTATTTGAATAGTTCACTTCAATTCAGTTTGATAAATAGTTCGTCCGTTATCAGCATAGGCATTTTAATTGGTTGTTTCATACCCTCACCTCCCCCCCTGAACATTCCTATTAAAAAAACTATTATTTTGTCTCAGAATGAACACTACTAGATCTAAATGATGGATTAAGTGTTGAACGTCTTATTTTTAATATATATATATATATATATATATATATAAAAGTTGTTTAAGTGTCGTAAATGATCACAATAAGTGATCCACACTCTAAATAGTAAATAGTCTTCACTTACGTAATGTCTCCCAAACACCGGCACGCTAAACGTTGAATACACTGGGATGTCTCCTGCGCTCTCGGTTGCTGTTTAAACGCAATGTGCGGATATAGAATCCGAACTCAGCGTACCGATCGCAGTTCTAAAATAGTCCGGCCTGCTATCTGGTCCCGTGAAATGGATAAGACAGAAGAGTTTATCGCCGACTGTGTGTTGTTGTACAAGATATTATCAATGATACGCCATAACCCACATTTGATAACAAACTCTATTGTCCGTAATCGATCAACAATCATTGTGTTCCCATTAAATAAATGACGACTGTCCTCTTGAGTGGTTTGAAACCACTGGCCCGCTTGAAACCACTGGGTCCGCTTGAAACCACTGGGTCCGCTTGAAACCACTGGGTCCGTTTGAAGCCACTGGGTCCGCTTGAAACCACTAGGTCCGCTTGAAGCCACTGGTCCGCTTGAAACCACTGGGTTCGCTTAAAAACCACTGGGTCCGCTTGAAACCACTGGATCCGCTTGAAACCACTGGGTCCGCTTGAAACCACTTGGTCCGCTTGAAACCAATGGGTCCGATTGAAACCACAGGTCCGCTTGAAACAACTGGGTCCACTTGAAACCACTGCGTCCGCTTGAAACCACTGGGCCCGCTTGAAACCACTGGGTCCGCTTGAA
>CAXITT010000402.1:88589-99283 GCA_964033795.1 Lymnaea stagnalis | reverse complement strand
GGGGGGGGGGCGTGCACGAAAGGTGTCTATGTAATCATTTAACACCCTTTATTTTTAAGTTTTGCTTCATACCAAGTTTTATGAAATGTCTTTTTTTTGTTTACACCGTTACATTTTTTTTCTACTAGCTCAATTCATGTCCGGAAGATCTGATTCTGTCTGCGTGCAGATCTAGAACAAATTTATTTATATTATCATTTTTTAAATTTTTTTTAAAAAGATGTCTCTTTGTACTTGTCAAATCAGAAACATTACAGACAGTAGGACGACGGTAACAGAAGCCCTGTCTCTTCTTTACGCGCGCCACATCTGCCGCGCCCCCCCCCCCCAACCCCATGTTTTTAAGAATCAAAATTTACTTCTAACGCTAAAACGCTTTCACACAGCATTCAGAAGCAGATACAATAAAATAAAATAAATAAGATAAAATAAACCAAAGCTAACATCATACATTCCGGCTCGGCATATCAAATGGGAACGTGACCAATTAGTCGGGGTGGACGACGACGCAAACAGACGCATTTAGGGCGCCAATTAAGATCGTTTAATGATGTGGCGCTTTTCCCGCCCTTCTTTTTTACGACATCAGTTTTACGGCATCTTGTGAACTTATTCGCGGGCTTCCCATTAGCAGCGTCCTGTAATCTGTTCCGGACGTGTCGTTGTCCCGTCTGCCAAGAGGAAAGTTTTTTTGTGTGTTTTGTTTTCTTTGTTTAACAAGATAAATGTTTAGGATTTTGAGACCTGCAAGATGCGTGAGAAAACTCACTTTTCACATTCTAAATCCAACTCTCGCAAATGAATTTTAAAAAACAACAACATAGGAACAAAAATAGCAACAACGTGTACGATACAAATGGACTAGTCCAGTGGTCGGAAAATCGCGGCTCGCGAGCCGCATGCGGCTCTTTAGCGATCTGAGCGTGGCTCGGCCAGCCGGCCACAAATCGGGTTTGACTCCGAAAGACATGGTGCTTGACAGGTTCTTGAATAGAAATTTGGCTCTCAGATTTTTAAGAAAAACGTAGTGCTGGTCATTTTAGGCTCTTTTGACTAATGAGTTTACCGACCAATGAGTTTGCCGACCAATGAGCTTGCCAACCAATAAGTTTTCCGACCAATGAGTTTTCCGACCACCTGACAAATGGATATCGTCGATTCTGGGATGGCATCCCGCTGGCGTTTTCAATAATTTCAGATCAGTGTATGTGAAGGTTAGGGTTAGGAATTGGAGTTATAATGGCCGATTTTCCTACTCAGCTTGTCAATATTTTTCCTTCATGGTTGGGGCCACGGAAGCAAACCTCGAATTCACCTAGTCCCGAAGGAAGTCTAACA
Organism: Lymnaea stagnalis; assembly: GCA_964033795.1. Taxonomy (NCBI): domain Eukaryota; kingdom Metazoa; phylum Mollusca; class Gastropoda; family Lymnaeidae; genus Lymnaea; species Lymnaea stagnalis. The sequence goes on along the minus strand of CAXITT010000402.1, from coordinate 97,945 downwards.
TCAAACTCGATGAAATCCAGCAAATCTGGTCAACGCAGCATCGGTCATTTTACGCTCTTTTTTAAAATTTTATCCAGCAACTGTTGCTGAGAGTGGGTCCGCTGTATGGGAAACACTTGAGAGTCTCCATATATAACAAAAAACTCATCTAGGATTCACAGCTTCGCTAGTTACCCCGACATTACAAAGAGACGGAAGATTCCTAAAAAATATATATATATTTATATATATTAAAAAAAGAAAGATTTGTTACAGTTTTATAGCGTGTTATATAGAAGACGTATTTACGTCACTATTTACGTCACCTTCCCCGTGCCGTGAACTTTGTTTGACCACTACCGACTAAAAGTAATTAATATTTTCTAATAGAATTTTGCGGAAAGTTCGGGAGTGAACTGGAAATATTAACACGGTGTAAGGCGTTTCCAGAAGCGTCGGTTCTACCGACACATAGATAGAAAAGGGGATTCAGAGAGCCTAGAGGAGAGATAATAGATAGATATTTTTCACTTCGCGAGACAAGTGTATTTTTCTGTGTGTACTCATAATGTGTTTATTCGCATTCATTATTGTACACTATAGATTGGCACATGTTACTAACTGTGTACCTTTACAAGACATCCCATACTCTGTATGTTGATGATTGTAATTATATTTATTTTGTTTTGTAATTATATTACATAAATAAATCGTATTAATTGTAATTAGAACTGTTTTGAGAGTCGTATTTTTACTATTATATTTCTCATATGGTATCGTCCTTTGGTATGCACTGTTAAAAACGAGCCATAAACTAAAAATAAGAGATTAGTTTCTCACAACAGACAGGAGTACGTAACAAGCGGGTTAGGGCGGATTCAACATTTTGAGAGGAGTTCTCAAGTTTTAAATCCTAGTGACCCCCGCCTTACAAGAAAAATTGTGTTCTCAGTGTTAAAACACTTTTCTTTTTTGTTTTTTAGAAGAAGAAAAAAACGCTGTTCAAATGAAATGTTTGGGATAATAATAACAGAATTAATCCTTTGTACATCAGCTACCCCCAACCTTTAACACTCCCTCCCAAAAAATATATTAAAAAAAAAAAAAAAGTATTTCATCCAAAAAATATAACCCAATACTTTGGCAATAACAGAAAAAAAGCAAGGAAAAAAAGGACAAGAGGATACGCATACATAAACAAAAACCAACGTACAGTCTTAGCACGTCGTCTCCCCGGGGAGCTGCCATTTTATACAAGCGTAAATAATAAATGATGGAAAGGGAATAGCCAGCTATGGCGGTATTAAGACTGTCTCGAAACAAATTTCTCAATTTACAACCGAGGCTTTGTGAGAGCCAATACTCAGCGTGCGGCCTCAATGTGTGGGGGTGATTGTGAGAGTGGCTAATCCTTATGGAGGCCTTATCCTCTTTACTGTCTGAGGAATAGAGGCGTTTTGGAGCCTTCATTTTTTATTGTGTGTGGTTATTTTTTTTGTTGTTGTTAGGGATGAGTGTCAGGTGTTTAGTAGAAGATGTATTTGCAACATCAAGTCATCAATATCCCCCCCCCCCCAACCAACAGAAATGGTTATGATCCCCCCCCAACCAACAGAAATGGTTATGATGCCATACATTTAAAAAAAAAAAAAGAAAACTTTTATTGGTCTGCAACTATTTTTTTAAAATAGATTGATGGGTGAACCCCCAAGGGAGCACATTGTCTTTATTATTATAATTTTTTTAAATATGGGAACCGATGGGGACGTATAGATAAACTCGAGCTCATGAGAATAAAGTCTAGACGAGGCATGGTAGGAAGTTTATATTTTGCATCCCCAATTTTTTGTGTAGCGTTTTTCATAATTCTATGACATAAAAGAAGAATAAAAAAAGGAAGTTATTATATTTTAAATTTTATAATACTTCATTCTTCATTATTTACGACAGTGCTCCACCAACCTCTTTCGTCTTTTTTTTTTTTTCATTTCCAACATTGTAAAACTATTAACTGTTTCGTATCCGGTAAGAATTGATCATACCAGTTTTTAAATATTACGTTAATTCCTCGACTCACCATCGGGGAAACCCACACAGCCGACGCGCAGGTATTGTAGATCAGCGGCTCTTAACCTTTTGGTCACGATCTCTTTGGGGGTCAAACGACCCTTTCACAGGGTCGCCTAAGACCACCGGAAAACACATATACTCCACAGTTATGAAGTAGAAACCAAGATAATTTTGTGTTTGGGTGGGGGGGGGGGGTGTCGCCACAATATGATAAACTGTGTCAAAGGGTCGCAGCATTGGGAAGGTTGAGAAACACTGCTGTAGATGGTAGCTAAATCAATATCAGTTAACAAGGACGATTCGGTAGGTAGGGGGTATATGGAGGGGAAATACAATATCTTTTCTTCGAAACTCACTCTTCAATCAATTGAGCTGACATTTAAGCTAAAAATATCTCCGGAGAGCCAGTGTAAGTGAGCTCAAAGTGTGAGGGGGCGTCACAGGGAAATTCAGTCTGTCTTTTTTTTTTATTTTAAAGTGGCTTTCTTTTATTTATGCACTACATGTCTCATCACTGAAAATCATTGACAAAGAATAGTATCAGCGGCCCGTGCCGAGGCTGTGACGGGCCGAACGAGAACCCCTGTTATAGCGAGCCCTCCTTGCCCCCCCCCCCCCCAGATTTTTTTTCGCCCTTATTAGGCAACAAACCAAGCAACGCCAAAGGGATTCTTCCTTTAAATTTGACTGTGCTTAGTAAGTGGTGGATTCCCACTTCGAATTACTATGATCGCCACCCGGGGGGGGGGAGCGCAACGTAATCTTATGTTTTCTGACCTGCGCGGATCAAATAGGGGGTGTCTTCACTGGTACCCCGGGAGGATTCCTCGGAGCTAAACCGACCACTCGGATCTTTGCAGTTTTATTTTCTAAGCTGCACTGGACACTCCTGTCCCCTGCATAAAACACTCCTGACCCCCTGCATAAAACACTCCTGACCCCTGCATAAAACACTCCTGACTCCCTGCATAAAACACTCCTGACCCCTGCATAAAACACTCCTGACCCCCTGCATAAAAAACTCCTGACCCCTGCATAAAACACTCCTGACCCCCTGCATAAAACACTCCTGACCCCGCATAAAACACTCCTGACCCCCTGCATAAAACACTCCTGACCCCCTGCATAAAACACTCCTGACCCCTGCATAAAACACTCCTGACCCCTGCATAAAACACTCCTGACCCCTGCATAAAACACTCCTGACCCCCTGCATAAAACACTCCTGACCCCTGCATAAAACACTCCTGACCCCTGCATAAAACACTCCTGACCCCCTGCATAAAACACCGCATCACACGGTCGAAGCTGGTGACGGGAACGGAATGGCTGCAGGGGAGACCAGCCCTCAACGGGGAGTTGCTCTTTCGTCATCGATGTCTGATCACTCATAAATCGCATTACACTTATGGGTCGAGATTCTATCTCATAGGACCCTGGCCATGAAACATAGCCCAGTAGTCACTAAGGACTCCGCCATGCAACACGGTCTCCAGTAGGGGGGTTGGGCAGTTTGCTTCCACTCATTTAGGGGACGGTTTTGCGTCGCCACCCCCTTTGCCCAATGAGTCATTTGGTCTGGACGTTGGTTTGGAACGGCTTTGCTTCGTCTCCGGGGATGGTGTTGCGTTACCTCACCCCACCGTCCAGGGAGCCGTACTTTCCTTTGTGTGAGATACGGCTTTACTTCCTCTCCGTGAGTAGTCTCGAGCTTAACTTTCTCCCACCGTTCCTGGGAGTTGTGTGGACGTGGGTCAAAATGACTTTGCTTCCTCTCCGGGGGGAGGTGTTGCGTTACCCTACCCCACCGTTCGGGGAGTAGTTCGGTCGGGACTGTGTCGGGACGAAACGGTCACCTAGGAGCGGCTTTCTCAGGGCCGCATGTTTTTAATCCTCAGCTATGGTTTTGAAATACCCAAGCCTTATATCCATTATCGGCGACACGCAATCATGTTAGCGCGCAACTTCCGTTGCGTTGGAAGTCATGCGTTTTGCGTGGATCCTTTGGCTTCAGGAGTTTAACTCCCTACTAATCTCCCACACACCGCGCAGAGGTAGGATCTGTGTGACACCGCCGCGAGCTTGGCGATGTGAATTTTCAGACTTAGAACCGTTCAGTCGGAAACTTCGGAGATGTCTGATCACTAATAAACGTCAATACTCTATTGGGCTGAGACGTAGTCTCTTAGAGCCCTGGCTACTAATTTGGCGGTGAGCCTCATCTGCTAGGCATCCCCGTAAATCATATCTTCAAGGCAGGCTTCCGGGTCTCGCCCGTTTGCCCCCGTCCCCCCACTAGGGCACGTGATGACCAAATGAGCCACTATTTCTTCTGCCTCGCCACAGAATCGGCAGTTTGGTTCCCTTCGATCACCTAGTCTGTGGAGATAGCTGCGTGTCGCGCAGTGTCCAGTCCTCATTTAGGTGATGAGGCTCTGTTCCCCTCTCTTGCGACCCCACCATGGGTCGGTCTTGCTCGGTCGCGTTCTTTTTCGGTGCAGCTGTCGTCCGGTTTCTCCTGCGTCCCACTTGCCGAACCACTTGTTCCGAAAATGGTCTTTCAGCCATGTCGTGACCCCCAAGTGGGTCATTGGCTTGTTTGGCTGGGGGTGGGACGCGCCTTCTTTGACTAGGAAGTCCGCCCTGTCTGGCTGCGCCACCTCAACGTGCGAAGCGATGTACTGTAGGACTACTTTGCCGCCTTTTGCATGGATGCAGCCCATGGGTACCCGCAGGGGGGGCAAGGGGGGCACTTGCCGCCCCCCTGGATTGATTGGATAAAAATTTTTTTAGACAAAAATAGACAAAAAATGTATTAAAGTAAAGAGAAAATAAAGAGAAAGTAACTAAGCTGATGTTCTGTCCGTTCGTTCACCATACAAATACGCTACAGTAAATTAAAACTACATTAAAATTTTTAGACAAAAATAGACAAAAAATGTATTAAAGTAAAGAGAAAATAAAGAGAAAGTAACTAAGCTGATGTTCTGTCCGTTCGTTCACCATACAAATACGCTACAGTAAATTAAAACTACATTAAAACATTACTAAAAATTTTTTGCCCCCCCCCCTGGAAAGTTAATGGATTTTTTTGCCCCCCCCCCCGCCTAGAAAATTTTCTACGGGCGCCCATGATGCTGCCTACTGTCTCCAGATGGCTCCTATCATTGTGGTTTCCTTCGAGCCCCTTCCCACGTGCTCTAGAGCTGATCGTGAGTCGGAGAAAACCACGACGTCTGGGAAGCGTTTTCGTTTTGCCAGGCGTTTGTGGTCTCTCTTCAGAGCAACCAGTATTGCCTCGATCTCCGCATCTAGGCTTGTTCTGTTTCCTCCGCTTGGGCCGGATAGCTCCACCCGTGGATACTGGATAAGGGCACCGTAGCCACTGCAACTTTCACTCGCGAAGCATGAGCCGTCTGTAAAGACTTTCGCCTGGCTGTCCGGGTAGGCGTTAATCGTCACAAGCACTGCCTCTGATAGTTCTGCGGGAGGGCTGGCTTTGTTGGCTTTGGTGTTGGTCAAGGTGAGACGTATATCAGGTCGGGTTAGGCTTTAGTGAGGTCCCCGAGCCGGGATGACCTTCACTTTCTCTCTGTTTCCGGGTATGTCCAAGCTTTCCTCGAGGCGGTGGACCGTGTCCATGAAGGACGGTCTCTTTAATCTGGCCTTCTTTACCCATTCATTCTGCAGTTTGAAACAGGGCTCGTTTCTGTCCATTCGACGATACCGTTCCACTGTCGTTAGGACTGCCTTTTCCCGTCTGATTTCGAGTGGTTCGACGTCTGCCAAGACTTCCACCGCAGCCGTAGGTGTTGTGCGTATTGCCCCGCAGACAAACCTGAGAGCTCGGTTTTGGATGCGGTCCAGTTCCTCTAGAGCCGTTTGGCTCGCGAAGGTTTGAACTGGGAGGCTGTAATCCATGGCTCCCCTCACACCACTGAGATAGAGCGATCTCAGTAGTCTTGCGTCCGCACCACAGTCGGTGCATGCCAACTTCTTCTCCAGACCTAACTTCTGTGTGGTTTTAGCGCACAGTTCGCGTACGTGTTTATGAAGCTGGAGTTTCTGATCCAACTTCACGCCCAAGTAAACTGGAGTCCGATCCCATTGCAACTCTTTCCCATTGATGGTCAATTTCGTTTCCACTTTCAGTGCGTTTCTTCCGTTGGTGAACTTGGAATACACCGTCTTGTCCGTATTGACGACCATTTTCCACAGCCTCGCATAGACTTCTTTCTGTCGAGGTCGCCTTGCAGCCGGTTCTGCAGATCTTTGACATTCCTCCCCGAGCTCCAGATGGCCAAATCGTCTGCAAACATTGCGTTTTCGGATTCTAATTCCTCTTGGAAGTCATATACATAAGCTAGGAATCGGGTGCAACTGAGGGCAGACCCCTGCGGGAGTCCATCCTCAAGGACTAATTGGTCTGATATATCTGTGCCAACCCGTGGGGCGATAGTTCTGTCCTTTAGGAAGTTTTCCACCCATGCGGACATGTTACCTGTGATTCCCAGCTTTTGAAATTTGTACATGAGGCCCGTGTGCCATACTCGGTCATATGCTTGCTTGAGGTCAAAGAAAACTGCTACCGAGTGATTCTTTTTCTGGAGCTCGTTTGTCATTGATTGGACAAGTCGGATCACCTGATCCATGGGTTGGCGGACCCTTTCGGAAGCCACCTTGCGTCGGTGGTAGGCACTTGTTTTTCTCAAGAAACCAGTAGAGTCGTCCATTTACCATTCGTTCTGCTACCTTTCCGACACACGATGTTAAAGAGATTGGCTTGTAGCTACGAGGTAAATGGCCTGGTTTTCCTTTTTTGGGACTTGGGATGACTGTGGCTTTTTTCCACCTTTTTTGGCAGGGTGCCTGTGGCCCAGGTCTTATTTATGAGAGCCAGCAAAATCTCTCTCCCCTGTTTTCCTAGGTGGGTCAACATCTCGTTATGTACCCTGTCAGGTCCTGGTGCTTTGGCTGGCCTACACTTGTCTAGTGCGGTTCGCAATTCTTCCATTGTAAAGGGAGTCATGAAAAGCTCTTGTTGGGTCCCAATGCGTTGGGTTCGAGCTCCCCTTTTCCTTAGACGTCGGATGTTGCGGTGCTCTTCGGTCCAGTAGGGTCTGAATTTTTGCTTCCCATTCGTACCTGGGATCGTCTTACGGGCGACCTCCAAGATGATACCATTTAACTTCTCAAAGGCTGCATTTATGTCGCCTGACTCGACATCGAGCTCGCGGAGGTTGGTCTCCGTTTGCTTCTCCTACTCACCCCACTTGGCTTTCCGGAAGAGCCAGTGTCTGATCACTAAACGACTCGACTTGTATTCTTATAAGCATGTCTCGTCACTAAATGACTTAACTTCTATACTTATAAGTCAATTTCGTTTACGCTTTTGAAAGAAAACGAAGAGGAAAATATTTCATATATTTATGTGGCTGCAGCAGCGGATCTTGTGTGGGTTGGGGTGGATGGGGGGAGGGGCACCAGAGCCGTTACGTTGGACTGCAATTTCTTCGACTGCAGGGGATCTCAAGAAAATTAACGGGGCGCAAATTTGAGATGAGCCATACACTTTTAGATGCAGGATGGCAAAGGGGGGCCTCCAGGCGCGGTCGGCTTTAGACGTGGTCTTGTCAGAAAAAAAAAAGTCTTTGTTTCATGACACGAATTTCTTGACCGTCCCTTCACCCTGATCACAAGGTGGACGTGGATGTGGATGTGGATGCCTCACAGAACCAGTGTTAAATTCTCGGTAACATTTGCTTTCAAAATTATAACTTGCGTATTATACACCCACCTCTCCCCCCCCCCCGGCCACACACACACACTGTGACATTCAGGGCGACCCGGTCCTTATTCCTGGTCTTATTATTTTTTGTGTCTGGAGCTGCCACTATGTAAATGCGCTACGGCCATGTAATAAACAGTCAGACAACATCAGCTTTTGGCGCCNACAGTCAGACAACCTCAGCTTTTGGCGCCCCCTTCCGAAGGGATGGGTTGCGTTAGTTTATTGGGTAGATGGATATCTCACTTTTTTTTCTTTTTTTTTTGGATCCGCCCAAGAGTGGACTCAGTAGAAGTGTCCAGTATTTCCATTTTTGATTAATAAAACTGCGTTCAGGTTCGTGCCCCCCCCCCCCTCATTAATGTGACTTTCAGTCTAACATAATAAAACCAAGAAACATTTGCTTAAGATGTTTATTTTCCACAATGGAATAAAACAAAGATTTTTTTTCCAATACTATAGTTATGGGAGAACTAAACAGGAGCAAAACCATTTGATGGATGGACCACAAAGATGGCCATCGGGGAATCTATCAAGATCTCGGTGACAGCGTCAGAAAAACAAAGCTTGCCGAGGTCACGGGGTGGGGGGAAGCGCTCTGTGGCTTACATTATTACATGACAAGTATAGGTTAGTCCTATGTGGAACACTTGATTGTTCTGTCCACCGATGAAACCAGGTACAAACTCTGCACTGCTTTCAGACGATGTCTTCTATGTCAGCTGAGATTTGCCGGCCACGGATAGCTTCGTTTTTTTTCGTTTTTTTTGTTTTTTTTTTTTGTTCTGTTTTCAAGGCGCATTCCCAGCGGCTGTTGAAACAGAATGTTATTTTAAAGAAATGACTGTGGTTAAAAGGGGAAAAAAATTGGCGGAGTCCTAGACAATTTACACATGACAGTATTCTCATTTCTAACTCTTTCTTTGCTGACTTAAAAAAAAAAAAGTTAGATCGAAGCCTGGAATGGATATGTAAATCCATTTCTTTTTTCAAATGGACTCGTCCTTATATACTTACTTACTTATCCGCCTTTCTACCCCGTCTGTGGCATAGGCCGTCTACAAGAACTTTCCACTCATCACGGTCCTGTGCTTTCCTTTCCAATTGCTTCCAGGTGGATCCCATATTTTGCGTGTCTGCCTCTAGCTAGCGTCTCCATGTATTCTTAGGCCTTCCTCTCTTTCTTTTTCCCTGTGGGTTCCATGTTAGCCTTTGTCTGGTGGTGCTGTCTGGGGTTTTTCGGAGCGTATGCCCTATTATCGTCCATTATAAATCAAAGTAAATGACCCAAAAAAAAGAAAAAAAAAGTCTAGAATTGCTCCCTTAGTACCCTGGTGGTGAAGGACAGATGCATTCAACGGACACAAGGAAGGTGAGATTTTACCGTGGGATTCGATGGTTTGGGGGGGGGGGGGGGGGGGGGGTTCAATTAAAAATTTTTTTGAAATAATTTTAAGTAGAAATTTGGGATACTACTTGAAAATTTAAATGTCAAAACGGATTTATTTATTTTTTTTTT
>CAXITT010000402.1:26687-72276 GCA_964033795.1 Lymnaea stagnalis | reverse complement strand
AAGTTACTTTTCAAAAACGGGACCCCCAGTTATGCACATTTAAGAATGCCAATTTTTCAACCCCCCTTCCCCACCCCCCCCCCCCCTTTTTTTTTTCATGATAAGCCACTGCACACTTTTTATTTCACGCCGACCCGCGGTTTAGAAGACCCCGCGAGCTGGCTGGCAAGCGAGGGTGGCAAGGGAAGGGAGGGTTTGCCTGCGTCTTGCTTGCTCTGGCGTATCTATATATAGCCTGCGTTGTTTGCCCTACTTCTGGCGAATTATATATATATATATATATAGAGAGAGAGATTTTACCTTGCTTCGGATCGTGTCAGTATCTTAATCAGTGGTAGCAATGGCCAACCCAAAAATGGCTTGAAGACCCACTTTATTGGCATGCATCACATATCTCTTTCCTGTCTACATGTCATTACACCTGATAAATAAAATAAACAACAACTTGGACGATTCACATTTATTATGTATTTATTCTTAATGATATAATTGTCAGACGATGAAATCACGACTTCGTGAGCCGCTTACGCACACACAAAAATGAATCTCATAGAAATCAATTGAGACATAACGCCGTTTTAACAGCAAGCTAGAAACTAGCTCTTCGTTTATTTAAAATGTGCGTTAATAAAACAGAATGAAAATAACCGCAATGTAAATACAGGGCTTGCCATGCTTGATCTTCATGAGGTGTTCAAACAATGATTACATGTATACTTATATTATACTATGCAAGGCGTAGGTCGCTTTTTACAGTGGCGTAGCTATGCGTTTGCGGACCGCAACGGGTGACACCATCTCAGGAGGGGGGGGGGGCTACATCATGTCAGGGGGTGGCCTCATCCAAGGGGGTGCCCCCTAATTGGAAAAAAAAAATTGCATATTTACTGAGCCCTCACTGCCCGGTTTAACCGAATTTTATAAACAGTATAACCGATCACATGTAAATTGTCCACACATGTAACCAGGAGACGAACATTTCGAATGAATCAAATCACTAAATGTGATGTAAAAATAACTATNGGGGGGGGGGGGGACTTAAAAAAAAAGTACTTTAAATCTTACTACGTCTGGTAAAAAAAAAATAATAAAGCGACTTTTTAGTTTAGGCTAACTGCATCCATCTAAACTGCATCCATCTAAACTGCATCCATCTAAACTGCATCCATCTAAACTGCATCCATCTAAACTGCATCCATCTAACTGCATCCATCTAACTCAAGGGTCTCAAACTCAAATTATCCAGGGGTCGCATGAGGTAGAGTCTCAGTGAGACTGGGCCGCATCAAGCATTCAACAAAAAAAAAACGATTGCAAATTCAATAAAGTACAACTGTTACAATGTACTATACATTTATTAACAACAAATAAAAACATTAAGGGTTCTCAAGAACTTGGCTTCACTTCCTTCCTTTCTACTCACTGTTGCCAGAGACCTGGCAGCGCTTCTTCTTACACAGCTGAGCAACATTTGGTTTGGGTGAGGAAGCAACTGAGACCCTCAGTATAACTTGAAGATGCTCATGAGTAAGTTTGGTCTTGAACCTTGTTGAAGTTCATAGTGGAAAAGAGCTTTTCACACGGATAGGCACTGCCCCCCAAAAAGGCACGTGAACCTGGAAATCTCTGTGAATATGGAGGACAATACTCTCATAAATTGTCCATGCTTGTCTGTTTTTCCATTCACTTTCCTGAACTTGGAATGACACTGAAGATCAATCAGCTCCATTGGAAGCTCAAAAGGAGGGTGGTGGCATCTTCCACATTAAAAGAGACAGTGTCAGCCAAAAGTTGAAGAGTGGCTCTGTGTATTTTGAAGTCTAAAAACATGTGATATAATTATTTCTGCAGCTTTGCAATGGCATTAGTATACTTCTTACTGAAGGGTGTGCCAGAGTCCATGAGTACTTTGCATGTTGGGAAATGGCAGATATGTCTCTGAGAACCATAACACAAGTTTTGTGCAGAATGCCCTCACATTGTCATAGGCAACACTGGAAAACTACCCCTGGTCTTGCAACTTCTTGTTGAGTATATTCAGCTCCTGTGTAATATCAACAAGAAAAGCCACGTCCATGAGCCATTATGGGATCACTTAGTACAGGAACAACGACCCCATCCTTCTCCGTGAAGGCTTTGAAGGCTAAAACGTGTACAAACAGTAGGCAGGAGCGGGCAATATTAATGAATTATTGATGCGAAGGAAGATGATATTGTTGGGAGAATGACTTTCGACTTTTTTTTATTGTAAAAAGGCATTTTTGATTAACCCTATTTTAAACTTGACCAAGCTGACAAGCTCGGAATCTCCCTCACTCTGTAACACTAGTGGCAATTTTAATAGGGATTCTTTGATACTGTGTCATATTGCTACGATTTACACAAATGTGGTTGTGCGTTTTCCATCAACTGACTTTTTAAACGTTTCTTAAAACCGCACTTTGGCCGCCATGCTTGTCTCATAAAATGCAATAAAGTAAAAACTTTTAGTCCGATTTTAAAACGGTTTTACAATTATAACCAACGTCCACATCTAACAAACATTATACAAATCAGAATTAGATGAGTTGGTGAGATTCGATTGAAATCGTTGCAGAGGTTCACATCATTAATATGAGAACGGGGAGAACGCGTGGGCCGCATTACCACTGAACGTTGCTGTCATGCAGCGGGCCGCAAAATATCGTCATGCGGGGCGCAAATGGCCTGCGGGCCGCGAGTTTAAGACCCCTGATCTAAACTGCATCCATCCAACTGCATCCATCGAACTGCATCCATCTAATTTCAACCATCCAACTGCATCCATCCAACTGCATCCATCCAACTCCATCCATCCAACTGCATCCATCCAACTGCATCCATCCAACTCCATCGATCCAACTGCATCCATCCAACTCCATCCATCCAACTGCATCCATCCAACTGCATCCATCCAACTGCATCCATCCAACTGCATCCATCAAACTGCATCCATCCAACTAACTGCCTCCATCTAAATGCATCCATCTAACGCTAAGTGACAACGGCTTATCTTTAGTTTACTATAAGGTTGAGAACATTCTCGAATGAAAGAGAAGCATGAAGAAAACAAAAAATCAATGGCGCTCACAATAAAGCCTTAAAAACAATAATTTCATCCTTTTTACATAGAGCGATTTTACAGTCATGGACTAACTCACTCTCTCTCTCTCTCTCTCTCTCTCTCTCTCTCTCTCTCTCTCTCTCTCTCTCTCTCTCTCTCTCTCTCTCTCTCTCTCTCTCTCTCTCTCTCTAAACAAGCCAATCTCAAACTGTGGTACATGCAGCCAACTTATGAGGCTAATTAGGAAGGTAATTAGGCTGTACCGTATGGTACACAGGGATGTAAAAAATACTAAAGCGAATACAGATTTCGAGTATAAATGGGGGCATGTGCCCACAGGTCGGGGCCATATTAATTGCAACAGTTAATTTAAAGTGGTACAATGTTACAAAAGTTTGAGAGACCCTGCTCTCAACTCCGTCTTGTTATATTCAACATAAAGAGATAGACTTTGTCGCCTAAAAATGGAGTTATACATTTAATTGCATTGCTAACGTCAGTAGCTTAAATGAGGTTTTCTCTGTGTTTAATCTGACCATACATAAAGTGAATACCAACATACATATCAAAGCCAACACACGTAACAATGCCAACATACTTCACAATCCCAATATACATAACAATGCCAACATACATAACAATTCCAACATACTTAACAATGCCAACATACTTCAAAATGCCAATGTACATAAAAAAACCAAAATACACAAAAACGCCAAAAGTACATTAAAATACCTAACATAAGAATAATACCAACAAACATAGCAGTCAAGCATATAAATATATATAAAAATATCACCGTAAAGAAAATGTCAAACATAGAACATGTCAAACTTGAAGACGTGCCAACCATAATTTGTATCTGTTATCCTCAACGACTTGTCGTCGTCTACGGGCCAAAGTGTTCGCGAGGTGAGTTGCCCCTTGGGAATGTGGGCGAACGAAGTCAATTTTGTCTGGGTTGGGTAATATTCATGTTGTTTAAACAGAAAACAACTTAAGCACTTTCTTTATGTCTGGAACTAAGTATTGGACAGTTTTTTTTTTCTTTTTCCATAAATGAACAAAATAAATAAATAAATTACTAAACTGCTTTTTTTTTTTTCTTCTTAAATCTTTTGTCAGTCTGAACATCTAGGTTTATTGGCTCTAAAGCTATTACAGTGCTGTTACAATGTGTGTAAAACATCTATAGCCAGTCTGAACAACTAGGTTTATTGGCTCTAAAGCTGTTACAGTGCTGTTACAATGTGTGTAAAACATATATCGCCTGTCTGAACAACTAGGTCTATTAGCTCTAAAGCTTTTACAGTGCTGTTACAATGTGTGTAAAACATATATCGCCTGTCTGAACAACTAGGTCTATTAGCTCTAAAGCTTTTACAGTGCTGTTACAATGCAGTTACAATAAGTGTAAATAAAACCCGAAAATTCATTTCTGTCCCGTTCGCCCGGATCGTCCGATTCTTGACAGCAGTTTTAAAGAAAGCAAGCAAATCAAATTCGACGCGTCCCGTCAAAAAGGCACGTGACCAATTGGTCCCAAAATTCGGCCCCGTCCAAAAGGCACGTGACCAATTGGTCCCAAAATTCGACACCGTCCAAAAGGCACGTGACCAATTGGTCCCAAAATTCGGCCCCGTCCAAAAGGCACGTGACCATTTGGTCCCAAAATTCGGCCCCGTCCAAAAGGCACGTGACCAATTGGTCCCAAATTTCGGCCCCGTCCAAAAGGCACGTGACCAGTCGCTCCCAAAATTCGGCCCCGTCCTCCGTCAAAAAGGCACGTGACCAATTGGTCCCAAAATTCGGCCCCGTCCAAAAGGCACGTGACCAGTTGGTCCCAAAATTCGGCCCCGTCCAAAAGGTACGTGACCAGTTGGTCCCAAAATTCGGCCCCGTCCAAAAGGCACGTGACCAATTGGTCCCAAAATTCGGCCCCGTCCAAAAGGCACGTGACCAATTGGTCCCAAAATTCGGCCCCGTCAAAACGGCCTGCGAAAAATAATAAAGCGTCCCCGTCACTATGGCCCCAGTCAAAAGGGCCCCGAAACGGGGGCTCCGGATAATAGGGCCACCTTACCAAAGGGCTCCCGACAAACAGCTGCATCGTCTAGGGCAGGGGCCAGGAACCTATGGCTCGCGAGCCAGATGTGGCTCTATCGATGGCTGCATCTGGCTCGCAGACAAATGTTCGATTAAAAAAAAAAAAAAGTTGCATTAATGGTAAATAATACTCATCATTGATTAGCAACAGTATAACAATGTTATTAAAAAGAATTCAGAGACATAATTATTGCATTTTTAGTGTTGAAATTACACAAAATGCACACGTTTTCTTGAATTTTTAGTTTTAAACATAATGTACGGCTCTCACAGAATTACTTTTCAAAATATGTGGTGTCCATGGCTCTCTCAGACAAAAAGGTTCCTGACCCCTGGGTCTAGGGTCTCAAACATCTCAGAGGCGTGGTTTTCGGGAAGGTGCACAATTTGTGGGCTTGGTACTAAACATAATTTCCTAAAAATTCCTGAGTTTTATTATTGGATTGCTCACATGTACTTTGCCCCTCACTACAAAATTGGACCGTTTTTTTGATTAAACCAATCCACTGGTCATTTTCATATTGTTAATTCTCCTGCTCTATGTGCTTTGCCACGACGTTAGTGTTATCTAACCTGTCATTGGTTACACGAAACGTTCAATCAAAATTTTCCTCCAATCAGAACGACGAGAGCAACCGTTTTAAATGATCCCTAGGGTCAATGTACTCCAAACTAATTTTGTTCTTTTTTTTTTGTTTTTTGTATAAAGATATATTTTATGTTGGGAGATAAAGCTGCGCTGTAATAGCTTCGTTTTGAATAGAGTGGAGGTCACTTGCTGTCAGGGCTAAACTGAAACTAATGAGAACAACAGTGCGAGCAATCAAATAACGATTTTATTATTAGACATCTCTTTTTAAAGCGTCAACTGCCCACATCACATCATCCACAAACAAAACAGAAAAAAACACCGCCAGCCCCCGGATGTAAAAAGAAGTGCCGAGAGGGCGTGGCACCCTGGGCATCACTAGTTTTGAAGTGCCGTTTTCATTCCACTTTATTTAACTTATATATAGGCTTTAACGTGTAAGCCTATTCTGTATTCATTGCGGTTTTGCGTTAACTAGGGGGTGGCAAAACCGAGGACCTTCCGGGCGTCACAAACTCTAGGTAGGGGAGGGCGGGGTGGGTCGTCATACTTATTTAACATCCCCCCCCCCCCAGCATTATTTGAATTTTAATATAAAACAAAGAAAATGTTTAACTCAGTTGTAGTTAATAATAATTTATTTACGGTTACCACGATATGAGTTAAAATATATATATGACATCCTTCTGTCTTCGTTTCCCCCCCCCCCCAGCATTATTTGAATTTTAATATAAAACAAAGAAAATGTTTAACTCAGTTGTAGTTAATAATAATTTATTTACGGTTACCACGATATGAGTTAAAATATATATATGGCATCCTTCTGTCTTCGTGAGACGATGGAGTGGCTATGTAGTCCTACACTTCGACGAGTGGCTCACTAGGCCATATCCTGGAATGACAATCTCGACTGCATTTCTCGCAGGAGAATATTGATTCCTGGTAAGATCTTGACTTCCGTATTGTTCTTTTTGTTGCAAGGGCCTCGTTTCGCGTATCTTCTGCCTTTTTACTCCTTCATACACTGCTGTTCGCCAGTGAGCTCCCATACGTTGTTTTCAATATTAGAATAACCTATTGATAACCGATTTTGAGATATGACTGTGACTATTCGGACCCGGGTATCAGAAGTGAGAGTTTTTACGTTTATTAAAAAAAATATTTAAAATATTGTAGGGTTTATAAGACGAAATGAGGTATCAAATGAAAGATAATTGAATGGACTATATTTTTGTAAACTTACGTCTTCAGTTTAACTAAAACAAACTACCACAAATGACATCCGAATAGCATTTAGTCTAAAGGGACCCGGACACGCATAGCCGCTATTCGGACCCTGCCCTACTCTACTGTTACCAACCAAATTCTGTCCCTGGCGTACAGCTGCATAGAAGGCTCTGCACCGGAATATCTTAAAAAAACTGATTTATAAACATGTATCCTTAAAGAACCTGTGGTCTTCAACACAGTCCTTACTGAAAATTCCCAATGTGGATGAACACAGAAAAAAAAGTCTTACGGAGTGCGCTCTTTTGAAGCAATAGCACCAAAATTATGGAGCAGTTTGCCTCAATCTTTGAGGGGAATTGAAAATGATAAAAGATCATTTAAGAAACATATAAAATCTTTTCAGTTTAAATAGATTTAAGTAAACCAGAGCTCAGTGAGCATGCTAAAGTAGCATGGATACCAGCGCTATATAAATATCCAATCAATCAAACCCTCATGAAGACCGCCATGGAGGCTCCATGGGATTCAACGTGAGCGGTTTTTTTGGAGCCAGAAAGATTCTATTTGTTTTGGTTTTTACAATTAGTCAACACTTAAGCATGTGCCAAATATTCATATTGACAGATCCACATTGGCATGTGACCATGAGGGGTGGGTGAAGGGTTTCTTTCAGCTATATCTCCGGGGGGGGGGGGGAGTGCCCCCCCCCCCCGGGGAAAGCCAACAAATAAATCAAATGGATTGACTGGCACTGCCCCCCACCCCCCTAAAAATTTTGAAGTGCCCGCCCCCCCCTCCGAAAATCTGAAGTGCCCCTCCGCGGGGAAATTTCTGAAAGAAACACGGGGGGAGGGGGGGATATATACAGGGGGGCGTTATTTTCCCACGGCCCTGGTCATTCCGACCTTAAATTTAAAGACCAGCTGGTGTAACCATGTAAAATGAAAGACAAAAGAATATTAACAAAAAAAAGATTTTGAGTCGTTAAAAAAAATAATGTTTTATTTTTTAATGGGTCTGTCACTATGTACAACAAGATACGTTTCTTAACCATATTCGCCTTGTTTTGTTGCTCGGCATTGTTATCAATTGGACGGACGATGCGCATGTTTATGGCTTAGTGAATTTTAATGAGCTATCTCAAAGAATTGGGTTACCCCAATTGAGAAAAAGCCGCGATAGAAAAGAGCCTTCCTCACTTCTGCAGTTTAAAATAGATATAATATTAATTTAAAGTGAGTTATCCGCCAGTCTTCAACAGCTGTACGGCAGATGACCCCATTATGACCTCACAGTGAAATCTTGTATTCGCAACTTAGGCAGAGGATCGTAATCCGGCATATTAGAATATATTATGTTTTTATTAATCACTTTCATTTTCGACATTTTAAACTGTCCTTAAGGGTCACATTAAAATCCTTCTAAGGACCACTTTCTCTACTCCTGAAAGATTAGATATCGAGAACAGATGTTAATCATATTATAAATTAAAATAATAATTTCAAAAACACAAATTAACAGTTTTACGCATGTAGGCTTTTCAAGCAGTGGGATTTCTAATGATGAGAGATGAAATGTGATTTGACCATCCTCAGAAGAAAAAAAAAGCCACATGACTAAATTACACGTTTTGGCAGTGTATATGTTTGGTGTATCATTGCCCAGTCGGTCAACGCAGCCCAAAATACCCTGGTTTTAGACCCTCTCAAGTATTAGCTGTTAACAATGAGCTTATACCCAAGACCGTTGATATATTTTAAAAATTAAACACCCCCACCCCAAAATAAATAAATAAATATGTTTTTCGTAAAATTCCTTAAATTTTTTTTTTTGCATTTATGCAATTGTACGTGATTTATCATTTATTAAGAAACGGTTATGTAAATGGTGAAAAGTCTGGCGAAAACACGTATCATATTTCCTTCATTTTCCCCTTCAAAAATACATTTTATTTTTGCTGCATTCCCGAATACGTCCAAAATACCAAGCTAATAACAGCTGCACATTAATCTCCAATCCAAAACATACATTTTTGCAATAAATTATATTTCATTCATCTTTCCATTGAAAAACAGAAAGAAAAAAAAAAAAAAACACACTTAATTTTGTACGTCCAAAATACCAAGCAAAATACAGCTGACCATTAATCTCCAATCCAAAACATACATTTTTGCAAAAAATTATATTTCATTCATCTTTCCATTGAAAAACAGAAAGAAAAAAAAAAAAAAACACACTGAATTTTGGTGGTTTGGGGTGGGGCTGAGAATTTGAATGAGTGTGTTGTCATCAGTAACGAGTCTATGTTCCAAGTTTCAGTTCGATAGGATGACGGGAAAGTGAGTCATTTAGCCGTTCGAACAATTTTTTTGCCTTAAACACGGAAACACACGAACAATAGCGAAGTTTAAAAAAGGATTTAATAATTATGAACATCTATTTAAGTGAATTCCAAATCGTCAGTGGTGTATTCCGAATAGATTTAAATCAGCCGCGGGGGGGGGGGGGGGGGGGATTAGGTCACGTGGGCTCCAAACGAGCCAAATAAAAAAAAGATAGAATCCAGATGTCACATCACCCAATTAAAAAAAAAATAATAATAATAATTGCCACTGCCATTTCAAAAATGACTATTTGAGTTATAAAGTGAGATTTTTATGTCCACAGTGTCATGGGAATTTCACCAACGTTGACGACGGCGAGGCCTGCCCATCTGGGAACCGAACCGACTCGGAGCTGGTGCGTAGGATGACAGGCTACCCGAGCTCCGGAAGTGCTTCAGTCGGTAGAAAGTACAACCGTCGCCGGTCCCTCCCTCCGGACTCGGGCGGCGGGAAGGCCGACAGGGGTGAGGATGATGTTCACGACGAAGACGACGACGACGACGACAAGGATAGTTTGGATAGTCTGATACTCGAGAGGCGGATGTCGCGGAGGAGGAGACAGGAGAAGAAACAGAGAAGGCGAATGAGGGCAGGTAAGAAAATGTAAATCATAAGAAAGAGTGGGGGGGAGGGAGAGAGATATATATATGGAGAGAGAGAGAGAGCAATAGAGAGAGCGAGAGAGAGAGTGAGAGGCAGCGATAGAGAGAGAGAGAGAGAGAGAGAGAAAGAGCAAGAGAGAGGGAAAGAGAGCAAGAGAGAGAGCGCTCGAGAGAGAGAGAGAGAGAGCACGAGAGAGAGAGAGAGCACGAGAGAGAGAGAGCATGAGAGAGAGAGAGAGAGAGAGAGAGAGCACGAGAGAGAGAGCATGAGAGAGAGAGAAAGTAAAATGAAGCGTTAATAAAATCATGTGGGTGAGGTAGAGCAGAGGTTCTCAAAACTGTGGCTAAGCTGTGAAGAACCTGATTTACATAGTTCGCCATTCAGTATGTTTAATGCAAGGTTGGATTTAGTCGCAATTTTTTTTTAAAATACTATTTTGGCGCCCCTTGTCATTTTATCGTTTAATTCTCTATACATGTCCAATCTAAAGACAATTTTGCTCCCCCCCCCCGACGTTTGCGCCCAGGGCGAGTGCCTCCTTCGCCACCCCTGCCCCTCCCCCTTCGCACGGCCCTGCATATACAGTCTAAACCTCCCTTCGTGGGGAGGAGGATTTTTTTTTTTGTAACATCTTTTTATCTCCACATCTTTTATATTCTACTAAAGCTTATGCAGGTGAAATTATGATCCACTTTTGAAAACAAAATTGGCACCAAAGTGACCCTAATATTTGTAAGCCTCGATGCCATAAAGGGGCCTTAGAAAAGCTGTACATTTTTAGTTTTGATTAAAAACCAAAAGAACCAGCGCCGTGGTTAGCGAATTTTGCGCCGAACGGCCGCGCTTGTTAGGGTTTGTTTTTTTGTGGGGGGAGGGGGGTGGGGAGGTGTGCATGACTTCATTTGCATTCACATTTACCGTTGAGGTGACAGCGTTCAAATCCCTTGCCATGGCAATGAGAATAGCTATGAGTATGATATTATCTCAGTTCTTATAAGAATAGCTAGGAGTATGATATTATCTCAGTTCTTATGAGAATAGCTAGGAGTATGATATTATCTCAGTTCCTATGAGAATAGCTAGGAGTATGATATTATCTCAGTTCTTATGAGAATAGCAATGAGTATGATATTATCTTAGTTCCTATGAGAATAGCTATGAGTATGATATTATCTCAGTTCCTATGAGAATAGCTATGAGTATGATATTATCTCAGTTCCTATGAGAATAGCTATGAGTATGATATTATCTCAGTTCCTATGAGAATAGTTATGAGTATGATATTATCTCAGTTTCTATGAGATGGCAATGAGTATGATAGTATCTCAGTTCCTATGAGAATAGCTATGTGTATGATATTATCCCAGTTCTTATGAGAATAGCAATGAGTATGATAGTATCTCATTTCTTAAACTTAAACAATGATACCATGGGGGGGGGGTAAAGTTGATAGATTTTTTTCAAAAAAAGATTGTGTTTCATAATCAGGTCAAGATCAGCGAAGTACAGAATCCCTCTCTGAAAGGCCAAGATCTTTGAATGCCGAAGAGGAGGCCACACCCGTTAGGGGGAGTGGACAGAGACGTGACAGTGTCACACGATCCCTATGGGGGCACAGCAATTCTCTTAATTCTTGTGAGGGAAACAGAAAATGTATAAGTGTATCCAGGCTGTTCTGTAGTTTAAGTGTGTGCCTGTATGTGTGAAATAAATAAGCTTACATAATAAATAAAAAAATTATCCTTGAATCTCTTTATAATTTTTTTTTACCGATAAAAATGTGGTGAAATTAAATCATAATGTAATAGGATAGCAGTTATTAATACCTTTTTGTATGTCTCATAATTGCTCAAATAAAGCTCTACTTAAAAAAAAAAAAATTATCTTAACAACTAAGGTGCCAGGAAACCTTCCCCTATCAGTGAGAACAAGAGGGATTACTCAGATGGCTCGTCAACATCAATCAGCAGTGTGTTCTCCTCCTTCAGAGACAGCAGCATGTCGGACGGTTTCAATGGTTTGTCTCCCCTGACATCCCCATCTTCTCTCAAGTAAGTCATCGCATCACGCCCCCATTTAACTTAGTTGAGCCACCTTCTTTGAAAAAGAAAATTTTGAAAACTCTTATTTCGCCACTGATGCCTTCATATCTGCAGATAAAAACTACTGTCTACTGACTTTTTCAATGACCACAAATGTTGTCGCTGTTCCTATGTCACAAATTGTGGCACACTATTAAGGGTAAATAATAAGTTTTGTTTACCCAATCAGAATGATGCGTCAGGATGCCATGAGCTTGAACAGCAGCTGCGTCAGTATTACGTCAGCCAGTGAGAGTAAGATTGGGGATGGGAGGCGGAGCCATCTTGGATCATCTGATCCTCCAAGTGCAAGGTCAAGGGAATCAGTGCAGTCCCCTTATGGACAAGATTACAAGGTATTAAAATTATACTCTTTAAACCCTGAAGCCTTAGCAAGATTAAGATAAGGAAAAGCATATTTGTAATAAGCTTTTTTAATCTTTTTTTTCTCATAAATTTGTATTTTAAAAATGTGAAAATGTCTCTTAATATTAAAAATTAAATTACTTTACCAAAATTGTTGTATTTTCATTATTCATTATTTAAATTTTTTATTTAAAATATAAATTTCAAATAAAATGAAGCATGTCCATTATATAAATTAAAATATTACAGATTTCCAGCATGCCCAAAGAAATTTCTGATTCCTACAAAGAGTGACCACTCTGTCTTTTATATTAAGGACAGACAGGGCTTTTCATTGCAGTTACAAATATATATCATACTGCAAAACTTCAACATGTCACTTTTTAAAATAAACATTACATTACTGGATTTAGTTGTCTTTTGTACAAATATATTGTTTGACTTTAAGAGTGATTTTTTCAGAATCCAACACAGGCAAAAACTCATGGATCCCCTTCTCCAAACATTGAATCAATCATTAATACCACTTAAAACTTTCTATTTCTAGAGGAAGTTTAGTTGTATATCAGGGTGTCAGCAGCAAAAATTTTTTTTTAATCCAATGGCATGTTTAAAAAATAATGTGTTTTGCTCTTAATTGAGGTTACTTACAAGGGAAATTACTTTTCCATGCACATTTTACCTACCAAATGAGAGATAATTTTGGTGTCCATAGTTAAGTCTATGTATTATTTAAATATCTCCCTCTCTCCTTTGAAAGCAATACAGCCATATGGCAAAAGATGAATATCAATATATTTTCTTCAAAATCTCACCTTTTTAGGCTGTGGGAACAAAAGGAAAAGAGGTTTTGTCACCTAAAGCTCTTGGGGAAAAGTCTTTACAGAAATGGTGCCAGGCCGGGTTTAAAGATGGCTACCTCATAACATTGCAGTGCACTCAGTCAAAAGGCAAGTGGACCATTGTAGTTTGGTTGATTTCATTTTTAATTAAAATTCAGGCTTTAAGGATTGTTACTATTTTAATTCACAGTTTTGAAAGGTGGGAAAGACATAACTTAACATGTACATTTTCAAATAAGTAAGTATATAATGATGTTTAATTGTGCCAAGTATTTTTTGAATGCATAAGTCATCAGTGGCTTAAAGTGACACTTGGGATGGCCAAAAATTGTATAAGAAAGGGGTTTAAAAGTATAGAAATGAAATCTTATAATGCAGATATTCTTTACTCTTATTTTTCTTAGAGGGAGGAGCTATCAAAAACTCCTGGTTATGAGTTCCTGGCAAGATTTAAAAAAATATTTCTCACTAAACAAACACATATATCATTACAGAATTTTTTCCATTGGTACAATTTAATGTTTTGGAATTTATTAACATGTTTATTTTAACCTTCAATTATGAGAAAAGACATATTGATAACAAAATAATTATACAGTTTTCTATGTTTTCTCTCTAGAACTTCCATATGGTGTGAAAGTGATAGGTGGTCTTCAAGATGCTCTAAAAGTTAGCAGGGCTCTGGTGACGTGGGTTGCACCAGAAGCTAGAACTAAAATCAGTGTGGGTGAGTGGATCTGATTTCATGTTGGTCTATAGGGTATGGCCGCTTAATTGACAGCTTAGTTAAAAACAGTAATTTTTGGGGAGAAAAGAGCAAGTGAGGTTGTTTTGCTTTCATATCAATGATTGCTACCATTATTTGGTTATTGAAATATGGATTGGATGACAATACCATGACTTAAAAGGAAAGAATTTATGCAGATTGGAAGTATGCTATTTTGTTTTTAAAGTTATATTATCTGGCCTGTTTTAATTAGCCCTAATGATCTTACTTATACTTGAGTCCAGTTGAGAGATTAAAGACACGTAGTAAAAAAAGTAGAACAACCCTCTGGCAAGCTATTTTGCTTAAAAATGTTTTTGGACGTACCACATTTGCCAATCGGACTTAATTTTAATCTTCAAGACTTAGCTTCTATGGGTAAAAAATAATAGGTGTCTAAATAAATATTACATTATTAATAAAAATAATATGTCCAGTATTGTTAAAAGTGCAGAACTATACAGAAAAATTCATATGAAATTATGAAAAACAAACTGGGCAATAAAAGTTTATATCTAAAAAACTAAGTCTTTCACTATTCTTGAAGCATACAAATGGAAAAGCATGTGGTACATTTTATTTTATTGATGGACTGTTTCGTTTAACTTACAACAATTTTATTAGAGGTTAATGGCTCTTCTAGTTTGTCTTTTTAAATAAATATGTCTATAAGTATAGATGTTACATATTAGCTTTCAAAGATTAAAAACATACAAAAATAACATCTCAATTTAAACTCTCTTATCAGGACATGAAGTCCTAGAATGGAATGGTGAGGCTCTCAGAGGTCAAAGCTTTGACCATGTTACATCAGTCATGTCCTACATATACCCACAGGTCATTCTCATTGTTAACCCATTCCCTGTAAGGTAGGTCTAAATAAAGTTAGAAAAAAAGTATCTTTGGTATCAGCCATGTAACCCAGAATAGGTGTCAGGTGATGACTACCATGGCTTAGGAAACACATGTTTTATATATAAACTAAAGAGTTAAAACATAATTATTATTTATTGACTGCTACTGCATATTGGTTATTATAAAAATGAACTTTTTAAAAAAGTTACTTTTAAATTTATAATTTTAGCATTAATTATCAAACACTTTCTGCTTTAAAAATATCTGCTTTACCAGAGCATGACACATTTATTAAAATGTTTACAAAATGTATCAATAATTACTTAAATCTCTTGACAATAAATCATTAAAAAATATTTAGCAGGGCGTTTCTGGCATGGCTTCTAAAGAGCTTATCTTTCTAGAAATATTTTTAAACTCGATGATGGATTTGCCAAGAATTACAAAACAACATTTTCGATATAATGTTAAATTAATCCACTAGCTCAAGTTTCTAAATCTCTGTCATTAAAAAATAAGCTCTCTTTATACACAATAAATATTCTTCCATTCTTCAAAACATTGCATATCTTGCACCCTCCCCAGTATCATTTTGCTTTCAATGTTTCAACAAGAAACGTATTTTAACTTTACAATAAGTGTATTTTATAACAGTCTAAAAAATCTAAATAGAAAACAGATTTGTCCAGTGTTTCATTTTTGAATAGCATAAAATGTATTTGCAAGGTAAAAAAATTATATAATAAAGCTTATCCAAATAATGTTATAGGATCAGCCTTTCTGATTATACTTTTCAGATTAGATCGTCAAGCCATATGTGATGAGCCCATTGTAATATCTCAAGGTAAGATGTCAGCAACCATCCCTTATGAAAATCAGTCCCTCCCTGTCTTATACTACCAAAACAATTTGGTCCTTTATGAACCTCATAAACGTGTCTAGAATTTCCTCAACCTTTGTACCACACCATCATTTAGACCCCATCCAATTCTGAAACATGTGGTTAGGTTGACACACTCCAGTCTTGAACATTACCCTCAATATACCTGATAAAATCATGAACCCACATTTTATATCCATCTCAGAAGCACCTGGAACCCAACCTTACAATAACTCTTCCAATCATAAACATAAATAATTTTTTTTAGAAATATATACCAAAAGCTCCAGACTACAGTAATACTCTATATTCAGACAAAGAACAGATGTGGACAATGTGTAAAATGTCACCATAGCCTCTGGCCTAAAGGCACATGCCAAGTTGGCTGCTGGATCTGGATGAAAATGATTATACAAATATATCACCACATTTTTTTCTAGACCTCATCCAATCCTATATATGGGGGATTACATTCAAAGAATAGACCTTATAGACCTTTGTCAACATTTTTTTTCAAATAATTTGGTTTCTCGACAAACTCATCTTCACAAAGTTTTATGTCCCCTGAAATAAGACAAAATACATTTGTTATTTAAAAAAAAAAAAAAATTTTAACTAAGAATCTTGTTTTTCTTTTAGAAGAGAGATATTTTTTATTTTTTCAGGTTTCCAATTTAACTCTTACAAAAAATATATTATCTCCACATGATATTAGATCTCTTATGTTACTTGAGGATATTCTGTTACATTTTATGGCTAACACATCTAATTAAAAATATTTTGTTCGCTTCTAAGGTTTAAAAATGTTTAAAATACATTCTGTCTTACTCACTCAAATCAATACCTTTCCATTTCATATCACTTTAAAAAAAAAAAATATATATATATAAATATAATCAAAAACAAATATATATACAAATATGACACTATTTTTCTGTTAAATGGTTTATTTTTCTTCCATCTTAATGTCCTACTATTTAAACATGACGATGGAATTAGAGGAAGTCTTTACTCCTGGATTTAGAGTCATATAAAGGGTTTCTATATAAAACAATTTCTATGAAATATACTTAGACACAATTTTGTGACAACATATATCTATCAATCTCTGCCAACACTTCATCTTCTCATAATCTATTTTGCCCCATAGGACTGAAATATTTTGTTAACTGCATTCAATAAATACAAAATTCGTATCACTTACAAATAATTTATTAACTTATGCATTTCAGTCTGATTTATTTCTAATAACACCACACTAATTAAACTGGAATCTTTAAATTATAGTAAGGTGTGGAAGGGGATTGCCATAGAAATAAATGTATAGTTATGCAAATGTATTCCTAAATTCACTAAAAGTGATTAAATTTCTAAAAATAAAAAAAAATTCTGCTTCAATACTAGACCACATTCTTAACGTTTTTTTTTTAAAAAGTGTTATCGATTGTCCCAATATTGGTTCATCCCTTCTTTCTGTTTATCTCATCATACAGTGTTATCTGACTCCCCCAGACATCTGTGATGAATGTGTATGCGTGTGTGTCATGTTGTATATGAGATTATATGATCCATATCTCATTTCTTTCTAACTACATGTATTGACAACTTGGTCCAGCTGTACAAGATGGGGTTGCCTATCCCATACATGTCTCTTGTCTCCATACTGTTATAAAAACTGTCGCTCTATATTTCTGTGGGTTTCTTTTCTTGCTCAAAAGTCATTTCTAACTTATTTATGGTCACTTAGAAAGAACAAAATGTAGTTCACTACACCTCTTTTGCTCTGTCACTCTTCTGAATACTCTGCTCATATTTTATACTAGAATCTTAAATTTGTTTTCAATTAGATAGACCACCTAGCAACAGTCCAGAGCTACCAGGGAAGGGTGGAAAGAGGCGCATGTTACCCCGTACTCCAGTAAGTTATTAGAACCAGTGAGAACATCTTTTATTATCCATTTTTTATATTATTATACTTTATAATGATACAACTATGTCTTCAGAATAAATTCTGTTATTGCTTTAGAGATTTCCTACAAATAATTGGTTATGTTGAATGATGTTTTCTCTTCACCACATGATACTACTTCCTTGGTGTGACAAACTTCTTTAAAACTATTTTTTGGCTATCTTTTCCTGTAAGTTCTTTTTTATTAGCTTAATAAGATCAGCTTGGGTTAATATATTAAAATAAAAAGTATTTAATATTAAAATCTCAATCAATGCTAGTTAATTTAGGATACTGGTACAAATTTATGCAATTGCATGTTACAGGTAGAGATCAAAAGAGGAACCAGACAAATAAAGGGAGAGCTTCAAATTCGAATCCACTACCAGCCACACAAAGCGTCCTTAGCTGTTACAGTCCTCAAAGCCAAGAATATTACCTCTCCCAACCATGTAGACAATAGTGTCCCCAGTCCTTTTGTTGTTATCAGTTTGGTGCCAGGAAAGAGGTGATAACCAATGAAACTATTTTTCAGCAATTAATTTTTTGTGGAATTTTAAAAAATGAAAATCATCATTATCTTTACATACTATTTACCCCTAGGTTAGTGTCAGAGAAGTTTTCAACTCTCAAAAACATAGTTTCAAACTCCAAAGAGTAGTTTGGTCAAGGGGGGGGTTTGCAATCATAATACAAGTTGTATAAGAAAATCCACTCAACTGCTTATGTAAGTTAACTCAAATAAATACACAGGATATGTTTCTCCATTTTGTTACTTACGGATGAGAAAATGTCTTAGGCAAGAACATTCACAGTTAAGTATTAGCAAAGCAAACCTCTAACAGAAAAATATTCTGGTTGGTTCATTGAGATCCAAATTGCAAAGGCCACTCACTGTTATTCTTTTTTCGATGGCTTACAATGTTAACACAAAAAATTCGGTAATTTTTCTGAAAACAAACCTTTTTTTAAAATTAAAAATAAACCAAACGAATGAAAAATCTCCAGAAAACATAGATGTTTTAGGCTCGTGGTAGTACTATAGTCTTAGTTTCTTCGGCGAAAGTGTGTTGGTAACCAGGTCTGTATTTATGATTTAGGCTCATTGTCCATATTAATTATCAGATTAAAGATAAAGAGAGCTAATGTAAAAAAAAATTATATTAACTTAATTTGAAGAATTTAATATGAATTCAATTCTTTTGTAGTTTAAATAATTTTAAATTTCCAGTAATTAGTTGTTTCAATAATTACAATAATTTAAGAAACGTCATCTTCATAAATCTTAGGGACAATTTAGAAACTGAGATGCAAACCTGCAACTGTCATCCTGAGTGGGAACAGACATTTCTATTTGATGGCATAACATTATCAGAGGTAAATATCAGGACACAGAACATTTTGAAATGTTTATTCAGAGCAGAGACAAAGTTCAATACATTAGGAATATATTAGAATACCATGCTCCATTCTTGAGTGGAGAGCTGTGTTTGGAGACTATCACTGCTGTGGAGGTAAAACTGAGTGTATTTCAGGAAATAGGCCTAAGTATTCATGGCATTATTATGCTGAAAAAACGTCCAACAAAATTTGAAGTAAAAAATGTTTAATAAATGGATATTAAATCAAGCCTAATTTTGCAGTGGTTTTAAAGATAAGAATGATAAAAAAAATCTTAGTAATATATGGATGACGAATGATAAACATCTCATATTTTGTATAGCATATTATATTAACATCATTACCAGCAAATTTGTTTAAATAAAGAGTTTCTCATTTTAATTTAACAACTGAAGATACAGAATTAAGATCATAAGACTTAGTGACCAGATTAGAATTTTAAATATAATTTTTAAATAATTAAAACAAGGCCAATGTTCACTTTACATGTTCAAAGATATGATGCCTATATTGGTACACATAACTTAAATGTTCTACTCACTGAACACAGCTCACGAGTAAGGCTCTTCAGCTGACTGTATGGAGTTATGAAGATAGATGTGATTTGTTTATTGGCGAAGTGCTGTTAGATCTGGCTCAGGCACAGTTGGACAATCAGGTGAGAGTTCACTGGGTCTCTCAATGGCAGATTTTAGAAAATATTTAGCAGTATAAGAAATGTAAAGAAGTTTGTTTGTCTAAAATTAAATCCTTAAATATGATAGGCCCATGTTCAATGTGCATTAATTAATCTCTTGTAAAATGTTAATAATTCTAAGGCCCAGTGGTTTAGTTTAGAAGAGCATGATGAAAACAGTGCACCACTTCCTCACCGTAGAAGTAGCCACTCAGCCAGTCTCTCAGCCAGCTTAACTAGTGGTTCTTTTAAAGACTCAGCCTTGTATAGTCCTGCAGTTTCCCCAGAAGTGCCTTCACACAGACAGCATCAACACTCGCCTTCTTCTGTTGGTGAGAAATATCCTAAAAATGCTTTTATAATCATTAAAATGGTAACAAGGAAAATACTTTTCTTTTACTCTGTGATTTCTTTGTTGTTGAAATTTCCTTAAAACTCACCTAAATTTTTAACATTTTGGTACATTGAGTAAAATGATGTAAATGTATGCATAGAGAATTAACTTTTAATCTTGAATATGTAGCAAACATTACTATTGCATTCCAATTATTTTTAAGATATTTTAAGACTTATTAAAGAATTATTTTAAAATGATTTGTATGTTGCCTAATTTTATAATTTAATAAACAATAACTCTGTTACATTATTTAATTAGGATCTAACAATGTTTCCCCTGTGCCTTCTGGAACTTCTCGAGTTGGCTCAAGGGAGTTCCATTTAAACAGTGGTTAGTGTATACTTATTGATCTAAAAAAATTATATTGAATTTAATTATAACATGGCTAATTAGGAAATAGGACACTGGCACATTCACTTATATTGTAAAGTAGCCTACTTTTGAAAGATAAAGTACTTTTTTTAAAGTTAACATATCTTTGCAAATTTAAAATTGAATTTAAAAGAAACATTTATTTTAATCTCATTATATGAATAAGTTATACATAGTAAAACTTTCAATTTTAATTTTAGTTTCACAGCCAGACAGCTTTACAACCAAAGTGAGAAAGAAAATGAGGACAACAGTTTCAAAGATGGCCTCACTTTCTTTAACAGAAAAAAAAGAAAATGCAGGTTTGTAGCAAAAAAAATATTTGAAAAGCTTCAAATATACCAACCCCCCTTTAGTCAAAATGTTTAAAAAAATTAATGAAATTTTAAAAAACATGGCTCATCATCAGAAGTGTAAACTGTGTGAAAGTAAATTTAAGAGTTAAATTATTATAATATTAAGACATTCTCAGAATAATAATACTAATAATTTTTGCTGTAGTACTTACATTTTTTTAGAAGTTTAGGTCACATAATTGGGATTAATATATCATGGCCTAACACGTCGATATCAACATAAATGGTAAATAATAACATTTTTACAATGCTTTTTAATATTAACCACCTGTAGGTTCTGATGAAAGCTCTCACAGTGAGATCAATCGCAGGCCTTCAGATAAGAGTGATAAAGGAGCACCCTTATCAAGGAGTCCCAACGCTATGAAGAGAAGACAAAACTCATGTAAGCTGCTTGATTTCTTCTATAATCAATGTTATATGTATAGTTTCTTCATTGTCAAATAAAAAAAGGTGGTTATCTTGATCCAAATCTGTTGATAATGCTTTAATTTTAAATGTCAAAATTCATCCCCAACAAATACCTAAAATAGTAAATTAATAATAATAATAATGACAATACTTATACAATTACTTATCTTGTTTTATAAGTTATTTTTATTATGAAGCAAGTATTCTTCTCCCCACCATTTGTCAACCAATTTGATCTTCAAATATAAAACAGGCGTATTACTCACTGATTACACAAAGTAGTACAAAGATTAAAGACTATTTCATACTTCGGATCATAGTAATATTGTCTCCCATAAGTGTTGTTGCCTATGTAGTAGCTTATTATTGTTTTCTGTTTATGTATGTGAAAATATCTTCATTTTAGATAATGAATTAATTTATTGTTTCATATATCATATTTGTAATAGCTGAATTCAGGAAACTAAAATAAATAATTAAGATCTTTAGTTTATTTGAAAAACTGAACTGAAACGCATTTTCCATGAATATAATTTTAAAAAATTTTGGGTTTAAATTCTCTTTATTTTTAAAATCATCAGTGTCTGCATATATGTTTTATTGTCACATCTTTTCTCAATTGTATACTTTTACATATTGTAATGCTGTATAATTATTATCATAAGCTTTTGTATCCCCAATAGTAAATATTTTGTTTGTTTTTAAACACACTTTCATTTATATTTGTTTAGTGCTGTTAGATTAAATGAACACTAACGCATGAGTTATTAATGATTTCAATGTCTTTAAATGGTCAAAACTAGCCCAACCTAGTGAACGCTTCAAGATGGATGCATTGAGTTCATTGTCAATTTCAAGTGGTAACATATTTTTTTTATTGTGATTTTTTTAAAAGAAAATATTAGTAAACATTGATTATGCAACTGATTACATGTATTTCATATTTAAACCATCTGAACTGTAATTATTAAAAACAAATGGTTAATCAAACTGACAAAACCAGAGTCATGCAGAGGAGTTTTGGCCTCAACCTTTCCTCCCTTAAGGATTGAGGATCCAAAAAATTTGCTCTGCCAGTGTAAAAGCATGTGACCACTGTGCTTAAATTTGAGAAGACCAGATGTGCAGAAGCTAGCTCAAATCGGAAAAAATTATAAAAATATATTTGTATACTAGTTTAGAAGGGTCTTTTCATGTTATCGGCACAGTAATTATTATATTTAATAAAACTGTTAAGACATCTTTTTTTAAAAATTGTTATCTACTTGCTCACAATATTGCACTCTTTGTCTTGGGGATTCATTATATCAAAATACTGGGTCTCAGTTAATGAACATGGGGTATCAAGTATGACACATGTCTTACTTAAATTAATAGTTTCATTATCATATAATCAAATGGAAGCCAAGTAATGCAATAAATGTTTTATTTTATAATTGATATAATGTGGAAAAACATTAAAGGACAACAACAAAAAAATCCTTCATTTTAAAAAGGAGATAGAAATATTTTACTTTATAAAAATATTATTTTATTCAATACAAATTTGAATAAATACAAAAAAATTATTAGTGGATACATATTTACACATTAAGTGATGATGTGTACATCAGAAATGCATTTATGGTTTTGTGGGGAAAAAAAATCATAATTCATTTTACTCTAGCCCACATCCCTTTCCTCCACCACAGCTAAGCAATAGTTTTTCTTTTTATATCATAAGGTTATACAGACAATATTGAAAAAAAAACTTTTGCCAGGGCATTCAAGCTTAGAATAGTATTCCTCTTTAAACAGGTTTATTTAAATAAAAAGGTAAATAGTTTAATACCTAGTTTATCATGCTAGTTTATTCACCTAATATTTTGTGCATGACAGATCACAGTATGGATCTCCTCGCCCCACCTCAGCCACCAAGTAGAACTAACAGCAGTTCAAGTTTTTTTCTTTCTGAAGATGAAGAAACTCATGGGAGGTGAGTCTTCCTATACGAAATACTTCTTCATCTGAGATTTTTTTTATGCTATTGGTATTTCTTATGGTAAATTACCTGTACTTTTTAACTCAGTGTTATTTTACTTTTCTTGTTCGAACCCATGGTTCCTTGAAAAAAATAATAACATGACTAATTTTGATGTGTGTTTAATTAACTAACAATTAAATCAAATAAAACGAAGAAAAAAGTCCATTCATATAGCATTAGGTCATATAATTCATTTTTTACTTACATTTCGATTATTGAGGAACTCTGAAATTATTGGACAGTTTTTTCAATTGGCCTTTCAGTAATGATAATGCTATTGTCAGTGATATTGCATACTGGTACTGAAATTGCTTACTTTTTATGTTGTGGGCTTTTGAACACATTAGATTTACAAGTCAAATCTAAAACTAACTCTGTATAATAACATATTTTCCAGTGTTTCATCTGCAACACCTGATCGCCCTCCTCGAGAAGGGGATGACATCACCACTATTTTAGGTCCTGGCCAGATAGCACCAAAGCCTTCAGCTGGTTAGTGTTATTTCAGTCAATTAATCAGATTCAGAGACTTTTTAAATTATCTTAACTTTTCAATTTTTTTAATTTTGATGATTCTTAATAGAGACAACAAATTACATCATTTGATTTATAAAAACACTTCTTAATATTGTAATATTAACTGGTTAATTCCTCAGAATGTTAAATTGGTGTTGGATTTTGTACAAATAATAGGATAAATAATTATTTAATTTACTGTAAAAACTATCTACTTCTACATCATAGATGCACCTCAATACATTTTTATAAATTGAGTCATTGATTTACCTGCAAAATTTCACAACAGAAACTACTGTGTGTGGAGATATCAAACTAGGCTTTACAGTGTCCAAAGGTCAACTTGAAGTGGATATTGTCTGTGCAGCAGGACTTCATAAATCTGGTCAGACTCAACCACCAGGTAGACTAAAGTTGTTTTTAAATTAAACTACTGGCAAGATTAAGAAAAAAAAAAAAAAGAGCTGTTGACCTTCTTCTGCCCTTTCTTTGGAATATTTAAACATTTTGTGTGTGCTGAAAGTAGAATAATGTGACATTAAACAAATAAATTATTGTTTTTTTTTAAATTTAATTTCAGATACATATGTAAAAACCTATTTAGTGGAGGGAAAGAAAGTCATACAGAGGAAGAAAACCTTGGTTGTGAAGGCGACATTTGACCCAGTCTATCGGAAGAAAATTAAATACTCGGCTTGTAATGTCCATGGCAGAATAATGAAGGTATGCCTGTTAGCCAGTTGTGACTAAATTTAGGTACAAAAACAATAAATCCTACACCAAAGTTGAAAAGACTGCATGGAATTCGGAAAATTTATTCAAAATGTTCTCTTTCAGCGAAAGTATCTTGGGTTTAAGGGTCCAAGAGTTCTCAGACTGTCCTTGGCCGAAATGGCTTAGAATAATAATTGAGCTGTTAGAAATTTTATCGCTGCCAGATAAATCTTCTTAAAAAAAATAAAAGCATTAATTGTTAGTATCAAACAAGAACATAAACATTGATTTTTAAATCATATTTTTGATATCAGAGAGTTTTTAATGTCAATGTATTATTTACATTATTTAGTTTATGCTAGAAAACCATTGCTTAATCAATTTTTAAAGATATATTTTAACTTATTAAAAATATATATGAAATTCTATTATTATCATCAGATAGACATTTGGGAACGAACTGGGAGTTTTGAGAAAAAGTCTTGTCGTGGTGAAGTCCTGGTCCGACTTGATGGCCTTGACCTTTCTAAACACACGGTTGCTTGGTACAAGCTGTTCCAGATCAACTCAACAGATTATGGCTCAGATGAATTCCTGAATTCCTGGTGATTATTTGACTTTATAATCACTGTGAATTTCTCAAGGTCACTAAGCAAAGTACATTTTGAGAACTGCATACAACAAAGGCATTATCTTCATGAATTAAAAAAAAAAAATCTTCGCTAAAGAATTAATAGTTCTATTTTTCTACCACTATCGATGCAGCTGGCATAAGGCTGGACAAAAGAAATGGCAGGATATGTCTAATCTGTTGTGAGAAATGCTTGTACTAAGGACATGGAAGTTTAAATATAAAAATTATCAAAGTGACAATTAAATGTGATGCTAATGGTGTTGTTGTTTTTTTTTTTATGATGGCTTATTTATCATAAAGCCCCTACTCAATGCAGCTTGAATTCATAGCGCCATGTGAACTGCTGTTGATGTGCACAGACTTCTGAAAAAGAGTGGCATTTACATCATTATATGCAAATAGAGTTGCAGTGTGTCTTGACAAGCATATGTATTATGCTGTGGCAGGGATATTTTGTTAAATCTTGATCCCCAACACGGTGTAATTATGTGATGTTTCAGATTCTATTTTAAGGTTTTGGTATGTACTTTCTTGTTTTTTTTTTAACGTTTTAATTTTACCTGCAATTATCATCATAAATGTCCGTACTTGAGGTTGATTATAACTATACACTTTATCTCTATGGTTGCATTTAGTTACTGGATTTTACTATATTTCTTGAGTGCATTTTGACTTCCTCTGGTATTAATTTATGCTAATGTGTTGCTTTAACTGTATCTTGACTTTCACTGTCTATATCTGTAATAAATCTGACTTTATTATATCAGTATCCCTGATCGTCAGCTTCTGACTAATGTAAAATATATTGGCAGAATGCTATTTTTAAAAAAAAATGTTGGAATTGTTTTAGCGGGTGGTTTTGAAACTGAGAGCAATTTTTTAATGCTCTGGATTAAAAAAAAACAACTTTCTTTTAATCTTCAAAGGGAAACCAGTTCTGAGGATTTCAAGTGTTGCTATAATATTTAGTATTTTAGCATCTCCTCTATGTATGAAGAAGCCCTGTATACACATTTTGATCGCAAATAATCCTTATGTCAAAACTTCCACATTACATCCTGGACATTTGTGGACACCTCCTAATGCCTTCTAAGACTACATTCAAAGGCTATTTTGACATTTTAAAAAGCTTTAAAAACTAGAATTTCTTTTGTTATGAATAATGTTACTTGAGATCATCATTTCTTAATGCCTCATAAACATATAATAAAATGTCTTTCTGTCATTCTGGATGAAATGGCCAGCCTGGAAGCAAAATCCAAATTTTTTATTTTTGAGATTCATTTACCTCCTAATAAATCGTAAAAAAGCCAAACTACAAACTTTTGACAATTTGTTATTTTAGGTGGAAAGAAAATTATCTTTGCACCCAGCTAGTAAAAAGAAAAACTAGACTACACCAATGCAACACTTGTAATAACATGGCTTAGCATTGAAGAAAATAAGGTCTTTAATGTAAAGAAAATTATCAGTCTAAAAATAATGTATAATTTCTTGTAATGGTTTAAGTTCTATGGCTGCCATAATTTTTTGCTTTCACATTCATTACTCAAGATTTCTTCAGATCTCCCCTCCCCCAACCTCCCATGCACATGTATTATATGGATGGCCCTAAACATGCTATGAAGAAGATCAGCCATCAAGAAAGCCGAAGAGGTTTTTTAATGCAATTATAGCAGCATATGATGTATCCAGACTGTGCGATTGTCATGAATTTCCAAAGGTCTGCACATTTTACAGTAAACTCTCCCTAAACATCATTTCCTAATCAGGGCTAACACCAAATCCCCCCCTCATTATAGATGGATGACCAATAGTGGTATTTTTTCTTGCACAACATATCACAGGCATTTTTTGTGTGCTCTTTGTTTTGCTTAGGCAAGCAGATGATGTGATTGAAGTTTGATTAATTTATCTACAATTCTAGCAGAATGTGGTGATAAACTTTACCACACCATGCCACTGATTCCTTCCAGAACATTCATGATTGAGCGCCAACTTTGTTGTGTAATTTATTAAATTTTGTTTTGTGAGATTTTGTTTTGGGGTTGCTCTGCTTTGATTTTATTGTACTGATCACATTTTGATAACGACTTCTCTCTTCATGTACAGGACAACGTTTGTCCCTATTGTATATATATTAAAACACTCTCTGGTGTGCCTTGGTGTTAGGCTGTTTTTTTTTATTTGTACAGTTTTGGTTTTTATGCATTCCCTCGATTCATTCACTCTATTCCTTGTTTCACATTTTGCAATTACTATAATATGGCTGACAAGCGGGTGTTTTATTTCTACATTGCTTACAAGTACAGTTGTCATTCAGGCTATTTATAAATATTATATATATATATATATATATATATATATATATATATATTAAAAAATATTTCTATATTTATTAATTTTCATCTCAAGTTGTACAGAAATAAACATTTTTTTCTCACCTCACTCACTTTTCTCTCTATTTCTTGTTCTACATTTTGCAATTACTATAATATGGCTGACAAGCGGGTGTTTTATTTTTATATTGCTTACAAGTACAGTTGTCATTCAGGCTATTTATAAATATTATATATATATATATATATATATATATATATATATATATTAAAAAATATTTCCAGATTCATTAATTTTCATCTCAAGTTGTACAGCAATAAACATTTGTTTCTCACCTCACTCACTTGCATACAATATTTGCCAAACCATCACTAAAAGGAAACTGTAGAATCTGTAAAACTGATCTCAAGACATTTCACAAAATAAATAATTTTTAAATTGCATAATACTTAATACTAACTAATACCTACACGTTTTAAATAGTTGATGTCAGCGAGATATGTTTTTTTGCATCGGTCACAGCTTAAATTTCATTACATGAAAAAAGCTAAATCATGGTGACCGAAAATAAAGCCAACAGGAAGGCCTCGATTTTGATGGGAAAAGAAATGAATGGAAATTTGAATTAAAAACTTATAAAACATATTTTAAACATCAGTTTGTTGACAGCCATTGAAAAGGAGAGGCAAGAAACCACTCTCTTCCAATTACCTCATTGAATATTTAAACACACTTTCATCACAAGTAATTTTGTTCCCACAGCTTTTGTTTTAAACTTGGGTGATTAATAAAAAAATATGGCTCAACCAAACAAAAAAACATCAACCAAAAGAGGCTGGTTTATCACAATGACCCAGTGTTTTTTTTAAAAATTCAATATTCTGGCATAAAGAAGAAGATGATATAAAATAACCTAATCACATATTTAATTTCATATCCACACTGTTTTAAATTGCATACAATTTCAAGTTCTGATTTTATAGACTTAGCATTCAGCCAAGATATAAATATTTTTCATTAAAATTCAAATGTGGGCAAATTTACTTGGTGCAGGTATTATTTTACCTTGCCCTTTTGAAGCTTTTTTGTGCTCAAACAAAAATTATGGGGAGGTAATTTGTTGTAAGAGATCCTGTCATACAGGTCTTGATTTATGGAAATAATTCAATATCTAAGAGTCAAATACCAATATATAATATTCAGATTGCTCTAAGTGATCCTAACGATGCTAGGAGTGCTGAACACAAGGTCCAGAGTAATGGATGGGGACACTGCCTGTGATCCTCTGCCTACAGAGGAAGCAGAAGTTGGTCTTACAGTTCCAGCACTTGATGTGGTTGTTGTTGTCTCTGCCTTTGAGGCTGACCTGTTTGCACATGGGGCAGTAGCAGCGTCTGTTTGCCAGGTCTGGGTTCACTTCCAGCTGCGCCTGTATGCGAAGCAGAGCCTGATGAAAAGAAATAATATAAATATTGTGAGGGAAATATTACTTCCCAATTTCATATCTTTGCTTGATGACAGCACATGTCCAATTAAACTTTCTTTTACATAAAAACAACATCATGAGGAAGATTCTGTCAACTACTCGCACACCTCTCCTATCTCATCTCATCTCTCTCTAGGGAGTCTAGTCTAAACAGTCTGCAATCTCGAATCTCTTCCAACTTGTCTCTCCAACTTTCTCTATTCTCACATAAACATCAATTTAAATATGCATATTAAGTTATTCTAAGGCCCATCGGTGTGCACAACACTGACCAGTCAAGACAACATGTATTTAACCAAGCATTTAACTTCCTAGACCTAACTTCCTCCTGCCAAGATAAACACTAGGTGAACACATTGAAAAGTTAAGGTTACGTAAATAGAAAGGGACCAGGGCTGGCTACCCGCTGACCATGTTCAGGGGCATCTGTTTCTTTTTCTGGTTGTACATAGAGTCTCTGTTAAATTCTGTGCCCTCAAAAAGGAAACATAACTCAAAAGAAAGGTCACCCACAATGTTTGTTTGCTACCTCCTCTTCCCACCAAACTCATTCTAAAGTTCTGTAAATATACACAGGGATAAACCATGTTTTTAGACAATTTTCTTTCTCTAACTATTTTCATAATGACAGATTATTTTTTTTGCATTTGCAATCCCAAACAACCAAGAACTAAAATATGTGAAACTATAAATCTTGAAAAAGATTTTCTTTTGATATATTAAAAACACATTGGCAAGAAATGGGGAGTTGAAGTTGGGTCTGGAGCTCGTCAGATAATAACATAATGAAAAAATGGGAAAGAGTCTTGATCAATATGTTAAAGGAATAAATTTTTGACTGTTTGAGAACCTTAGCATGTCTTAATTATTGGGGTTAACATACAAAAAAAAAAAAAATTTGATTTCAATTTAAATAAGGGAGAAATTTAATATAAAATATTTTGTTTATTAAAAAAATATTACTGATTTCACTTTCACTGACATTTCTAAAAAAAATTTAAAAAAAAAACAAACAAACAAAAAAATCTAAATACTCTAGTGCTGATAAATAAGTTATCCTACTAAGATACAAAGCTATCAAAGTTATTTAGATTATACGAAAATATCTTAAGCGCAAAGGGGGTATAAAAAATAATAATTTTATTCAACAGTTTGGGTGATCATGATCATGAATATCATTTATATATTATCTTTCAGTAGGTAATTATATAATGCAAAGGCCTTAGGTAAATATCCCCAATCTGAAACAAACTACAAGATCTTCAATAGTTTATAAATAGTTTATCCCAAGTAGAATTTGGTATCCATAGCTAAAATGGATTTAATGCTGAATCTGATGAAGTAGGGGGGCAAGGATGTAAGAAAATTCTGAAGGGTGCCTAAGTTACACTCACATCAGGAGGTAGCCTGGCTGGCACATCAGCTGCTGCAGTCTCAATGTTGGGGAAAAGATTACAGGAGCCACTTTGAAAATGTGAGTAGCCATGAATTTGCTTGCCACAGATCCAGCAGAAGAAATTGCCACACTTGCAAGTGATTTTGTTGCAGCTGGAAGTAGAATAAACATGCAAATACTTTTTAAGAATGGCACTTCCTCTCATTCAAGGCATAGAATTTAGAATAAGCTACTGCAGGCGTTTCCTTGTTGAGACCCACCCTTAGCCCCGCTTAAATTTGGCATGTTGACTCTGATAGTCCAACGTGATAACTGTGATTTTTAAGGGTCCAATTTTAAGATGCCTGTATCTTTTTTAAAAAAACTTTTAATGGTAATTTTATTAAAGAACCACAGATAAACTGGGTTTTTTTTTAGTCTGCCCACCAAATTAAGCCATTGTAACGGACAATGTTTTCACATGAAAACAGAGAGGTAGCATGAGTGAACAGTGAATTGTGTTGACCATGTATTTTGAGATGCAAATGTGAACTCCACGTTTTTGGAGAGTAAAATTATGTTTTTGTCAGAGCGGTTGTTTTCCACGCTTTGCTGGTAATAAAGTATGAGTTGACTGAGATAGTGAGAGCTGAGCGCAGAGCAGTATAGAATAGTAGCGTGAGAGCGGTGTGATTAGACAGTTGAGCTGAGTTGACAGTAGTGTGAGGACGTGTCTTTCTTAATGATGGAATACTATAGATATATATGTGAAATTACATTCATGCAAGGATTATTTATTAATATTATCAATATAAAGTGTGTTCAATAAAGTACTGTAAGTTTAACCAGGATTCAGTATTCTTATTTGCGTGCCCGGATTATAAGTGGAAGAATGAAGAAGCCTTAGTCGGCATCCTGAAATATCAACATAACATAAGTAACCATACTACTGACATAACCCACAGCATAAGAAATAAGCTCCCACGCCATGTCAGAGTAGATGTGTTACAGCCATCTTGTCATATTTACTCTTTGCCCCTTTAAAGCAAAGTTTGCTGTCCCCCTGGCCTAGATGGTAATGAAAAATTACAAATTCCTCTACATACATAGGAGCCAGAATGATCAAAATATTGATCATGGCCTCTTAATATATAGAGTAAGAAGAAGCGGGCTAAAGGCAAGTCTTTTTTTTTAACTGCAACATTATGTTTTGCTTTAGATAACTACATGAGAAGCCCATGTGGTTTAAAGACAGCTGAGCTTACCCTCCAATTTTCTCTATTTTAATTTTACAAATGGGGCATGTTTTCATCCTGGCTTTAATCAAGTTCTTTGCTTCTTTTTCCTCCTCTAATTTCCTCCTGAGCTCTAGGAACCTATTCTGTTCGGCCTCTGAGAGGGCATTCCTTCCTTGCTGCTGTTGCTGGAGATTTTCCAAAACCTCATCATCTGTTTGACACTGCCTGCCCTGGGCAGAGAAACACATTTTTTTGGAAACTTAGGAGGTGTTTAAAATGTTTTATTCTAGAAGTTAGGGTGGAGTGGGAGTGTGGGCTTCTGGGAGTGGGAGTGTGGGCTTCTGGGAGTGGGAGTGTGGGCTTCTGGAGTGGAAGTGTGGGCTTCTGGGAGTGGGAGTGTGGGGTTCTGGGAGTGGGAGTGTTTGGGCTTCTTTCTTTTTGTTGCTCTTTCATTTGGATTTCATTTCATTATATAACTTAAAATAAGAACATAAGTTTTCTTAGTATGATGCATTGAAAAAACAACAACTCCAGTTTATTTTGAGTCCCAATTTCTGACAACACAGGGTGACTATTGCCACAGGCTTACAACTGCTGTTAAAAACTTCTTATATTCTCAAATATCCTATCGTATTGTCATATTGTTGTTAATGTATTTTTGAAATTGACGTAGTTGTGAAGTGA
Source organism: Lymnaea stagnalis (assembly GCA_964033795.1). Classification (NCBI taxonomy): domain Eukaryota; kingdom Metazoa; phylum Mollusca; class Gastropoda; family Lymnaeidae; genus Lymnaea; species Lymnaea stagnalis. The sequence continues at coordinate 39,921 of CAXITT010000402.1, read as the reverse complement.
CAGTTTTCCATTGACAAGAACTGCATGAAATATTTATTTAATGATTAACCAACAAAAAAACAACCAATACATAGATGCATAGCTTATTGTTCTTTTTTGGGCCCATCTGCAGTTTTAGCTATTTATATGTATCATCTTTAAGGTCAAGAAAACATGCCATAGAATCCCCCATGGACTTAACCCTAAATCTCCTCAACTCAAGTATGGGCATCACTGTTGACAGGTGATACACAATAGTTCTGAGACAAAGTAAAAAGTCCTTTAAGCAGAAAATCATATCTTTTACTTATCTTTTCATTAACTTAAAAATAGCTTGAGCATTAAATCAAACCATTTTATGATGCAGCATTGACTTTATGCATGTCTTTTTTTCATTTCATTATGAAAGTGGACTCGTGGTTCAAGGAAAACACAAATGATTATATGTGATGCAGTTTTGACTTTGACTAACCTGGTGCCAGCTGCGCTCACATTCAGTGCAGAAAGCATAGTAGCACACGGTACAGTGAGCAAGATGTAGCTCCTCCTCAGCCTCAGCAATAACCAAACTGGTGCATCGTGGGCAGTACACAGTGTCGGACATGGCATCAAGGGTTTTCTGAAAGGCAAAAGTAATGGCTGTGATGATAAGAATTAACAATTCTCAAATTTAAAATAATTTACAAGTGATAACGGCTGTCAACAGTTCAATAATTATGGTTATTCAGTAAGCTCAATTTGCATGGAAATTTTTCATTAACAATGTTTTATTTTTTTACATTTTATATTCAAAATGTGAAGCAAAAAAGGATATATTTTTTAATTACTTTACAACGTTAAAGTTATGATGGCACTGAGAAAAGGACCTTACACAAATACTAATCAGAAGTATGAAACGATGAATAAAATGAATTCAACAAGAAAGAGAGCATGTTATAGTGGGCATTGCTGATGCAAAAATGCAATATTATTTTAGCCAATGAGATCACAGACAATTGAAATTTTTTTTTTTCATGTAATTTAAAGTGAACCAAAGTAACTCCAAAGTAACATCAAAAATTGGACTTAGAAAACCAAACAAAAAGTGGGTCATCTATAAATGATGTCGTGCATCTGGTGGAAAGGGGTAGTGTTTTGTCTTTCCATGAGGATTTCAATATTTTATGAAAAAATTTTTGAAGATAGGAAAAGGGAGGGTGACGGTTAAAAAAAATCTGCCAAAATAGTGTGACATCATAAATGGATTGCCCCTCTGTCAACAATGACACTTGATGATGTAACTAATGATTGTTAAATGTGTTAAATGAGAAATAATTTTGATAGAAGTTAAAGATAATTATTTTTAAAAACTTAGGTCTGTGTAAGTACCCAAACAGAAAAAAAAAAAATGATAGAAACACATCAATATTGTCAAATTTAACTCCAAACTTTTAAGAATGGCATGCCAGTAAGTACCTGTTAAACTCCTGTCATTCTGCACGAGTAAAAAAAACTAAAAAATTGGGGAGTTAAGCAATTTACCATGTTTTAAAGTGAATTACATGATGCGTAAACTCTAAAGCTAAAATACTACTTAAAATAATACATGAAAATTGTCTCTGCATGTCCGGCCTATTGTCATGCACAGCATACTTTGTTCATGAGGTTTAATTAATTTTGACAATTGTTTATTCTAGTCTGAGCATAAACTAAATTTCATTTAAGATCCTTATTGTTATAGGTAAAATAATTTATTATTACCTGCAGCAAAAGTTTCTCCCATCTTTTGTATGCTTGAGAGCTCAAGACAGCCTGGACAATGTAAGGTGGAATCAAAGAGTTACATCCCCTATCAGGACACCTGAAAGTAAAACAAATGAAATTAAAATTTATTATTAGGATGGCTGGATGGTGAGGTAAAAGAGACAAAAAGAGGACAGTCAAACTCAATCCAAACAGAGGACAGTTATTCAGTATGCAAACAGAGGACAGTTATACAGTATGCAAACAGTGGACAGTCAAACTCAATCCAAACAGAGGACAGTTATGCAGTATGCAAACAGAGGAAAGTCAAACTCAATCCAAACAGAGGACAGTTATACAGTTTTCAAACATTGGACAGCTAAATGTAATGCCTGGGGTTCCAATTTCAACTGGTCTTTTAAAAAATGCTTATATCAGATATACTTGACTATTGCTCTTTTCTACTATATTATGCCAAAAGGTCTTACATAAATACAGTGGCATAAGAAGGGTTGAGGGGGGTGGGTGCAGATGGGACGTTTCGGCCTGGTTGTCACAGTTTTCCAATGTTGGTCAACTGCTCATTTTTCTCATAAAGGGGGTGGCAAAAAATCATGGCCCGCTCCGGGCTGTACTAACTCTATCTATGCAACTGTTTTTCAAAAATTTTTTTTTTTACAAATTAAGTTTTTACCTTTCTTTAATAAATATACAAATAAAAAAGTTATGAAAGAAAAATCTTTGAAAAAAGACCAACTGCTATTTTTGGCTGCATTGCTAAAAAAGAATATATATATAAATTATATATGTCTTTTTTCATTTTATCATGAAAATGAACTCCTGGGTCAAAGAAAACACAAAACTAAAATATCTTCATACATGACTATTCTAGTTCCTAGGAGTCTGTTTTATTTCAGTGGTGCTTAACTTTATTTGCAGTGCCCCATCACCTCTTGATTTCAAATCATTTCACGCTGTCCTACGATAACAAATTACAATAAAAATGCAAATAAACCTGATTGTCTGGGTCTTCTCCCACCCCCTAACACTGTCTCTAACACTCTCAGGGGTTGCATGCAACCTTGGTTAAGAATCCCAGCTATAATTGGAGTGTGACAAATTTTAATCTTTTATTCAGAGTCAAAAAAAGGATAATGTTCTGATGCATCCCTGGTTAAAATCTTATTTGACCTACCTAAGTGCCTCCACCGTTCCATCTCTGACATGTAACTCACAAAACTCTTTCATGCAGTCATGACAGAAGATATGGGGACATTCATGGATACGAAAAAACTGCACACCAGGCTTTTTATCATAACACAGTTGGCACTCATGTATGTTTTGACAAAATTCAATGTCCAGTTGCTCTTGGTTATATCTGGGAGTTGAAATTTATTATAGTCAAAATTCTATCTTTGTCAAAATTTTATCGTTGTCCAAAACTTTGTAACTAATTGTAAATATGCTCAATTGGTGAAAAATAAAAAACACTAAAAACAATCTAATTTGTTCATATTTATTTGACTGTCATGAACACCAGATCATGGTACTGAAACACAGAAATAAAAATGTTCAAGACATTCTAAAAGTTTTTTGAAAAATGATCTAAGCCCTCTTTGTATAATATAAAACTAGCTTTAAAAAAATTATAAAACACCATTTTTTTGTTTTACTTTGTAACTGCAGACACAGACCTTTTCATGGAGGCAATGATTTGACCAATATGTTCCTGCCAAGGAAAAACCTCATCAACTTTTGTGTTTACATCATCATCTGAAAGCGACAGCCTCAAGATCAAATGATCACTGATTCCTAAATGACTGACCAAAGAGAATTTTTTTTTTTTTTTTAATTTAAGAAATGTCAAAATAGTTTTTAAAAATTCCATAAGAATTAAGAAATGGGCATTATACATGTCGTTGTTGAGCATCTTTTATATTAATGTTGGCCTATATTTTACTAATGATTTTCATTGCAAAAAACAACATGAACTATAGAACATTTTCAATATTATGTGATATGGAAGTTTTCAACTGTACTTAAAAAATCTCATCACAAATAGTCATTTTTCTCATTATTGAAAACCTCTGCATGTTATGGAGATGACGTAGGAATTTTATTAATGCTATGAGGCAAGACCGTAGTGCATCAGTATAAAATGTACCTGAGTAAGCTATTCTCCAGCCAGTTTATCCAGGTGTACACTATAGGCATTTGGTTGCCTTCATCCCAGAGCTTGTCTAAAGCTTGATGCAAGCTCTCTAACTGTGCCTGACTCAACCAGGGACAGCTGAGTTGAAATTTGGGTGGGTCTGATGATGGATAGGAGGGTGGGAATGTCATGAAGAGATTTAAGGGTGATAAATATTTCACATTGAATGATCCCTTCCAATTTTGACCTGTAAACCGGAGAGTGAGAGAGAGTTTATTTTAAAAAAAAAAAGAAGATGTATATAAATATATATATATAATACATACAATTTCCTGATAAACAAAATGACACAAATTATTATTTTTAAATGTGTTTCCTTAATTTCTTGTAGAGAATAATTTAAAAGGTGGAATCTTCATAGCAGATCTGGTGTGGAAGTTAATAAAACCATTATGGTAATGAATTTTGATTTTTTTAAAATGACAGCAACAACAAAAAAAGAAGAAAAAAAAAAGATATTTATTAAACAACAATAACAAAACAACAAAAACCTGACCTGAAGATGATCTACTAAACTGGATGTCATATGACAAGTTAGGGGGTTCAGCTTTAGATGCAGCAGCAGCCATCTCATTCTCTTGCTCTACAGGCAAGGCAACTTCTATGTGTACAGCATCACACACAGGCAGTGGGCAAACATCTACCTGAGCAATAGAAGATACTCAATGTATGGGACACAAATTTTGGTGCTTAATTTTGGATGGGTATGATCTGAAGCATATTTTTTTTTAAAAACCAAACAAGCAGGTTGCATGAGATAGGTCATATCATAAATTAATTTGAAAAATAGATGCTGCATAACATCCTATTATTTTCTCATTTATTTTGTTGTTCCTATTTTTCCAAAGAAATGTCATTCCAAATAGACAGATCAAATCAAAGTTTAAATGAATTAAAATTTCATAACTAATCAATGTATCAAATTCTGATTTTAAAACAAACTCACAAGCATCACAAACAGGCCATTATTATCACTGTCCACTGTAGCTAATACTTTAAATTTCTCTTTATCCTCTGCATTGAAAATAGACTGCAAAGCTGTGATCTGAAATATAAAATTGTGCTAACTGAAACATGGGCATTTTGAATCACTCCTCATCAGGACTATTGATATCAAACAAACTGAGTTTTTGGTTTAGGACTCCATTTAAATTTTAAATTCTTTTTGCCTCTCTGTTAAATTTGTTGGGTTTTTTTTTTCAATTTTTTTTTTTTTAATGCTTATGTTAACTGATTCATCCAATACAAGTTCAAATACACCTCAGGGTTTTTAAACATATTTTTTTTTTATTTTTGTCTACTTACTTAATACTTGAAGACAAATCTTTTTTTTGGTTTAGGACTTCATTTAAATTTTAAATTTTTTTTGCCTTTCTTTTAAATTTTTTGGGTTTTTTTTTTCAATTTTTTTTTTTTTTAATGCTTATGTTAACTGATTCATCCAATACAAGTTCAAATACACCTCAGGGTTTTTAAACATATTTTTTTTTTATTATTGTCTACTTACTTAATACTTGAAGACAAATCTTATCTAAGGCAATATCTCTGTAATTGTTAATACACAAAAGGCATAAAAAAATTAAAGGCCTTAAGCCAAAAGCATAAATATATGTAATAACAGATCTATGATATATAAAAACAAGACTAATAACACACCAACACAACATATGGCAATTGCTGAGCTAGAAAAATCGTGTCTCAGCCTGTCTAAGGCATTATAGCATATTAATTTTGTATTATTTTAATTTGTTAGTTTACTTTTGAAATGTATACAAAATTATTAATACAGTGGGTCCCAGGACCCGTAATTAATTTTTTAAATTATTATTTTTATAGATACCAAATTTAATTATATAATATGAGCTCACCTCATCTGACTGCTCCTGTAAGTTGTTTGCAAAGTTTTTATCTTTAAATGTTGGTTCCAGTCCTGAACTATTATTCTTTTCCATGTTGATATCAATAAGTATCTCTATTCTTTTGTTAAATATATTTTTAAACAAAAATCATTGTAGTTGTAGATAATGACAGTGATGATACGAAAGTTAAAGATTTGTTTCTATGCTTATCAATTAATTTGATAATCAATATAATTTGTGCCCAATATAGTAATTGTATTTCTAATTATCTTCCATTAAATAAATATGCAAGTAAATTTAAATGTAAGTAAATGTGATGGTAAAGTAGTGATAAGGTCTACTTCATTTTGCTTGTGATATTCAAATTTTCATTATGCTTTATTAATAATGTCATTAAAATATTAAAATTAATGGTTTTAATTTGATTGAAATCTAAACCTCGAAAAAATTGATATATTTTCAAGCAGTGGGTTTTGGGTGTCTTATATGGTGAGGGACACAGCCATGTATCAATCTGTAGTCTAGTGTATTTATATAATAATTACTAAAACAATGAAGCTTCTGCTATACAATTTTCAATACAAACAGATAATGTCCATCTAAAAGTAAGGCACATTTAAAATAAATAAAATGCAGATCATAAAAATTTATGCAACGTTAGAAAAAATAGGCCTATTTCTTTTCAAATATGATATTTATATTTACCTTGAAATACTGAATTACTCTACTACTACAGTGTAGCCATAGCGAAAATCAGTCAGTGAAATTGTATTTCAATATTAAATATTCATAATTATTTAAATTTATCATTATCATATTCATGGTAGACCCATCCTCCTATTCCTCTCCGGTCCCGGTATTAGCATAATTAGAGACTATAGCAATACTTTGATTGCATTTTATTGCATTTTAATTTTACGTTACCGCCGGCTCTCCCAGGTATATTTAACGGAAACCCACTTCTACTTCTTTATTAATTATCTTTCATGATTCATATGAATATCATGATGATATGATATGTCATTGTTTAATATTAAGCCTAAGCACTTTCCTAATCAATTTATAGCCATGGCCATGGCATGGGACTTATTTAAGACGAATTCATCATCAAAATCTGATTTTCCACCTCCACCCCGGTTACCACCCCTCTTCCACCCATCTTATGATTCTTAATCTACTAATAATACTCTACAGCAACAATTAATTAGAGTTTAATTGGTTCAGTTAAATTAAAGTTTAACTTGTTGACTTGTATTTTTTTAAATAATAATTTGTGTATGCCTTGTACTTACAAGACGAAATAAATAGTCCGAATCGACCTAAACTGGCGACTATGTTCCCTAGATTTACAAAAACACCTTTAACTTTAATTAGAAAGTTTTTTAAAATTTCATCATTTCAACACATTACATTCATTGGGGAATTGGGGGATTAATCGGTTTGTTTGTATTTGTTACCAACCATATCAAAATCACCCAGTTCTAGAATGTTTGAGTTTGGAAATAATCACCAGCACCTCAAAGACAACAGTCGGCTGTACTAAAACTAAAAGAGATAACAAGAAAATGCATCGGCATTATTTAATTAATAAAACAATACAAGACGCGTGTATGTCCACTTACCCAGTCACTTAGTAAAGTTTAGTAAGCGTGAACACAATTCCCCGTACGTGAAAATTTCATCAAAATGGGTTTTCCCCAAATTTCGGGACCGAGGAAGGTGGGGGAAGCTCTCCTGGAAGGGTTTTCCCGTTTAATTTTGTTCAGTATAAGAATTAGTTTAATTTTATGGTATTTTTAATTATATTTTAAATATAGTGATTATATAGTTCTCTAATTATTAACCTGACATCAAGACAAACTTGCTTTTTTAAATTGGCCGCAAAATAGGCTACTCAGTAGCCTAATGTCCCACTACAATGATTCTACACTATTGTCAATTAGTCAATTTTCAAGTAATACTATTATAACTGAATTTATAATTTTATAACAAACCATACTCTTCGGTGAATTAAATATGTTACTTCCCCTTTTTGTGTGTTTCAAAACATTCAAGACTGCATTCCCTGCATTTATCAGGGTAAATCTGGTGGAAGATGGGACTGTATACAACAAGTTAACAAGTTAAAATTGACCACCTGTAACTTGGTCCATGAAAATATTGAAAACCATCCCTCTGGACTAGAGGTATTAAAAACATTTAAAAAAAAAAAAATCCATTTATGTTAATGTTGTCATAAGTCCCATTTTTTATGTACATTTTACTACTGCATACTGCACAGTTTCCCCGTAAACACAAATGTGCATATACTATACAATTGTTCAGTTACCATTATTCAGTTGTTTTTGGTTTTATTCGGTTTTAATATGATAGTTGCGGAATATATTTAGTTTATAAAGTTAAAGTATTTTATTTTCCTTATAATAACTAATACTAATACTCATGTGTTAGCCACCAGTATTTTTTATCTAGCATAGAAACACAGGCATTAGGTCTTCAACATTGTCAGATGATTAGAAAAGTAATTATTGTAATTTTTATTTTTATATATGATTAGCAATTTAAAAGTTAGAGAAAGTATGTCACTTTTTTGTTGTGGTTGTGATTTATATGTGGCTTTTCCCCAGATAATGAAGTTACAAAATATTTACCCAAAACAATTTTTAAGGGAAACAGTAAAGGATTATATTTTTTTCTCTCCAGATTTCAAAATTTTACCCAGAGAATAGGATGCCAAAAATGACAGAGCACCTGGTGGATGTGCTAAACATTAAATCTGCATCGACCAAAGAGGTACAAGAGATGGTTGCTAAAAAGGAGGCTGAAATGTTGATGGCCAAAGACACAAGAAATTTGAGGTACAAATTATGTCACTATGAAAGAGGGGAAGAGGCCAAAAATGTGAATAAAGTTTTAGAAAAGTTGCAGACTTGGGGAGGGGGGGTTGGTGTCATCAAGTATGGAACAAGTGAGAGTGGAGAGTTTAAATTTCTGTCATTCATGACAGCAGGTATGTTTTATTCCCTAAATAAGTTTCAAGAAATTCTCATTATGGATGTCACATACAAAGTAAATAAACAAAACTACCCCCTCCTCAACATCCTGCCTGTGGACAGTAATGGCCAAGGCAGACCAGTGTTTCATGCTTTTCTTTGGTCAGAAGACTCCACTATACTTTCTTCTTGTCTTTTGTTTTTTGCAAGTTCCTTCGTATCTCATTTCACCAAAACCATATTTTTTGACAAGGACATGGCATAAATCTGTGCAATGAAATCATCGCTTCCATCTGTTAGCATTCAACTTTGTGCTTTCCACACAACCGCTGCTGTAAAAAAGGCTCTGCAAAAAAAAAAAAAGCTGTCCTCTTCTCAAATCTCTTGTCTCCTTGATCTGTTCATTGAACCGAGATCCTGCACAAACATGTCACAATACACAATGCCCTCAAGGACAAGATCTCTGAACTCTCATCTCTTGACGTTTTCTCTTACTTTATTTCTAACTGGTGGAACTGTCCCCAACTTTGGACTGCTCCTGGATTCTCCAACATTTCATATAACAACCACAAATCATGCCGAAACCTTCCATCAGAAAATTAAGAGAGTCCTGTCTGCTAAAACTCCACTTAACATCTGCATCACCGAACTCCTCAGTGTGACAAAATACACAATGCAATCCATAGATGCATCTGCTACCATACACTCAATGTCATTGAAATACAAAGCAAAGCATAACTCTGACACTATCGATACAATGCAGAACGACCTCACTCCTTTTCCAGCCAAACTTGTTTCAGAACAGTTTATTCTCTCTCAACATACTCGCTATGTCTCTCAGTGTTCTCTGACCTGCCCTGAAACATACCTTCTGTCCTCGACAACTTCTGGATCATCTCAGTGCGACTGCACTATCCACTTCTGTTCTTGTGATTTCTTTATGAAATTCTGTTTGCCTTGTCGACACATCTTTGCTCTAAGGTCTGAACTTTGTCTGCCTCGCTATCACTGTGGTATTGAATGCTTCAAAAGCACTGCTGTAAGTTCTTCTGTTATCTCCTATGACCACCACAACATAACACATGAAGTATTGCCCGCAAGAAAAGCTAGCACTCCTGAATCTCGTTATCACATTACGAAAGGAATCACAAAGGCTATTGGATCTTTCTTTCCTCTATTGGGAGAACAGGCTTTCCAATATGCGGTATCTCACCTTGAAAGAGTTTTCACTCTAATTAAAGCTGACCGCCCTGTAGCGGTTATTGATCTTTCAGAAGGAGACATAATTCTTCCAACTCAGCCGTTGTATTCTGAACTCAAAACTTAATGCAGGTATCACTGCATCGTCTTCTGATAGCCTTGGTGTTATTGTCCTGCCACCTTTATCTTCACCACCCCCTTCTGTGTCTTCTGATAGCATTGGTGTTGTTGTCCTGCCACCTTTATCTTCACCACCCCCCTCTGTGTTTTCTGATAGCCTTGGCGTTGTTGTCCTGCCACCTTTATCTTCACCACCCCCCTCTGTGTCTTCTGATTTCTTGGTTCCTTCTTCTTCCTCTGCTGGATTTTCCATTGTTGAACTGTCCCTGGTAAAGCCAAAAGGCAGACCTAGACAGGTACTGTCATTCACCAGTCGGTACAGAAAAAGAAAAGCATGTCTACTGCATTTTGATGCTAGATCATATGAGGTGAAGAAGCAGATGCTTCTCTCTGGTTGTCTGTTTGATTCTAATGTCCTCCCACCTTTCTCTATTTTACAATTGAAGACATCTGAAAACATTTTTTCTCTATTTGCCAATGAAACAATTTCTTTGTCTTCTCTTCAGCCTTTATTCACAGAGGACGCATGGGAAATACTTGAGGCTAGAATTGCCGAAAAGAAGGGGAAAGATTTATGTTATTGCAATTTCTGTTTCATTATGGATGATAGCCAGTATAAGATGATAGAGTGCGAGGGTTGCCTTGAATGGTTTCATTACCATTGTTTTGGCCTGAGGACAACCACAAAGCCAAAGAAATGGTATTGTGAAGGTTGCTGGCTGTAAATGCCTTCATTTTAACTATTTTGTAACACTTAAATGCAGGCCTGCACAACTCGTTTTTCGGTAAAAAGTTTGTCGTATTCAGGAGATGTATTGGAAGTGGCTGTTCTCAAGATGTCCTCCAAATGATCATCACTCAATCATGAGCGTTGCTTGCATTTATTAATGTTCATTATTGGAAATGTCTGTTCACATAGATAAGTGGTTCCAAAATACACTAAAAGTTTTCAAAATAAAATATTTATATTATTTTCTGAAGATATATTCCGTACAAACCTGTTTACTCTTACGATTTTGGCGTACAATGTACGATTTTAAGGTGTATACATGTTTATACTGTAGGCTTATTATTTTACAATTAAGATAATGTTTTAAACGATTTTGTGATGATATTGTACGATTTGAAGAGTTTGAGGGTAAACAGGTCTGTATACCTATCATCATAATATTATAAATCAATAAGCTAGGAAATATTAATATTAATTTACAATATTTTGTTTTTTCACCAAAGTCTTCGCTGGCCGCAAAGTTTTGCAGGCCGGCTTTAATGTGTTTCATGTTTTTTATGACTCTGTAATAGTCTTTCTTAATAATTTTTCTCTGTGCTATTGTACTCTTTTTATTTTAATGTTCCCGTACCTTACCGGAAAATTGTCACCAGCGATAAATGTAATTATACTCATTTATATGTGAAATCTATGTCTGATTGTTTTAAGACATGGAGTGAGGAGTCCAATTGCAAACCCTGCTGTGTCGATTTTTTGAAAAAAATGAGTTAGTCCCCTCGGCTCATCTATGAAGTGCTATTTCACAATATTTTACTAGTTTTTAAAATCAAAACCCGCTAAGTTCGCTATTTAAAAACGGAGTGGCTATAGGTACCCATGTACTTATAGCAGCAATCGGCTATTCGGATCCGGCTGGTCACGAGAGGGCTTTAGATATTCGGTTGGTCACGTGATAGTTATGACGGATACTTCCTGTTGGTTTGCCATCTTAGAGCCATTATTATCAATCGAGAAATGTGCCATATTTAGAAGAATTTATATAGCGTTGAAGAAACACGAAGAACAATGTGCGTACATCTAAAAGCAAGTAAGAATACGTTTATGTTTATAATTGTATTGTATTTTTGAATTCTATTTTAAATATAGTTCTATAATCATTAACATGACATCAATCAAGATTCAAGATCAAAGTTGCTTATCTGTAAAAAACAGTGTAATGGGAGTCGCTTAGTCACTTCCTTGTTTGGTCACGTGATGTGAGTTAGCCATCACTAGGCTGCTACACACAACAAAAGATACTTCATCAGTGCTTCCCCAATGTCATGTCATGTTACTTAAAAATTTTACCTTTCGAAATATTCTGGAATACATGCGTTTTTTAAATGAAATACATAAATGTGACAATAAATATATGTCAGTTATGATTAAAGGAAGAAAGTTATTTCAAGAAAAATTTGTGAGCGATATTCGATGGGAACTATCAATACTATTATCGGCAGGATGTTGTTGAGCTCCGTGCGTGCTCATGACGTCATTTGGGTTTTTTTCAATAGCGATGCAGGAGTCATTCCCCTTTGTTTATTTTGTTAATTTTCATTGGACGAAATGTAGTGTGTATCGGGCTACTGTTGTCAAGCACTAGTGTGTTGTATACAGCCTACCGGAAGTCTTACTTGTTTTTACTCACATCACGTGATAAATCAATCGACAAAGCGACTCCCATTGTAATGAAAAGTTTGGCTGCGGCTTTTCGGACCCGGTATCAGAAGTGGGTACTTCAATTTTAATTCACCTCAAAAATTATTATTATTCACTTTTCCCATTAAACAAATGTTCTTTTGAATAAAAAAAAATGGCCAAAAACAATTCGGAGAGATCAACCCGCGGCCGCCATCTTGGTTATCGTGACCCACGAACTTATGTCCTAAATGTATCCCTAAATCTAACATGAACCCTAAAATGTATTCCTAAACCTAATCAATCTGAATTAGCCTAAAAACGGTAAATTAAAAAATTATGATAGTCTACATTATTTCACACTTCCAATAAAACAAATGTTATTTTGAATAAAAACATACTTACTTCTTTTAAGGTCCTCCGCTACTGTAGTGGCCAAAATTGAACAATATCGTCTAGAATTGCGTTGAAGACATAAAAACCATTTACTTTAACACGTTGATGCCACATGTCCACATGAATACACATATACAAATCGAGCATATGTCTGTGTGTGCCATTGTGGCGCTTGTTTCTCTCTTTTGCAGATTTCCACAAACGTTCAATGCTTTGGGTATTGGCTATTGGCACCTGAGTTTGGATCCAAAAACTTAACAGAATGAATGACCGTTTGATGAGTCAATCCCGGAGTGGTGCCAATTGCATTATATGCTCTCCATTGATCTGACATGACTGTTGTGCC